>APFE030079610.1:0-33224 GCA_000404065.3 Pinus taeda | reverse complement strand
TTTTTATTACATAGTATGATATTAATATCCATTTCCAAAATATACTAGTTATATAATTTTAAATTGATAATGATCCTTATAAAATTATAGAACTTTTTCTAGAAATTGGGTCTCAAAGAAATTGTGATTATAAAATAATAACAAGATACTTAAATGCAGATTTTCACTTGTCAAGAATTTCTTCCTCAAGTTATTGATAAAACAATACACTATTTAAAACTTAATGGTAACAATTAAACATCTATCTCTATGTTGAAATAATATTTTTTACTATTACATATAAATGAATTCAACACTCTTTAATGTTCTAATGTAATTTTTTTTTGAATTGATTTCACCAACTAAATTTTGAAACCCAGTCACATAATTTACATAATACTTATATAATTTTACAATTAATTTACATAATACTTATATAATTTATTATATGTTAATAATTTGATATTTAATCACATCACCTTTAGAAATATATTCTTTTTCCTAAATTTATTTTAAATTTTTTATTTTAATGCATTTTGAAAAACACACAAAATATTTAAAATAACTCTTTATTTTATAATTATAATCAACAACCATTTAATTACAATTTCACAATGGCAAAGAGTTAGTTAAAATGGAAAATAGACGAAAAAAGTGTATGATTAATCACTCCTTACAGTAACTCTTAAAAATAAGAAAAAATTCAGAATTAAAAATAAAATATCTTATATTAGATTTTATCCCCATGTATTGCGAAATAATAAATTAATTACTAATTTCAAAATTTATAATAAATATTTTAATAATTTTCACAACTTCAAAAAAAAAAAAATACGAGACAACTCTAAGTACAAAACAATTTACCATAAAATGCATTATGAAGGCATTCACAAGATCTAAAAAAATTAAATACTCCCAAACTTAAAAAGAAAGCATTGAAAATATTTTTAAATCATACCAAGCATGCCAGTGATATATAATACAAATGCAAAGTAACATATATATACGTATTATAATCTGATACATAGGAGTACTTCTTTGGTTAGATATTTATACTGTGATCATTATACAAATGCAAAGTAACATATATAAGTATTATCATCTGATACATAGGAGTACTTGTCTAGTTATATAAGTATTATCATCTTATACATAGGAGTACTTGTCACCGTGACCATTCATTGTAATGGTATATAATATCTATTTTTTTCCAACTTCTCCACGGTAAGTCTTTATAAATAACTTGCCCTCGCTATCCCCAAGAGTTGGACGCAGAGATTCTTGTTGTGGATTAAAGATCCCTGTCAATGGATCAGGCATCCACAAGCTTTTGGTGTCACCTTCGTCAAACTCGATTATTTCGCCCGTCACTCGATTGTGAACCTTTATATCACCTGCTGATCGCAATTCTCTTTCACCCTCCGGGTCGCTCTTGTTGTCTGATACCACTCCGCTACTTGCACTGCACTTACCAAGTTACCATCCCATCAAATACATCGTCAATATTAATATCAATTCTCCGTATTGCAAAACCAAAGATGGTAAAACTTTGAATTATATAATTTTCGCATTCTAAATATTTTAAATGTGGTGCTGAATATATTTATGTAATTAAAGCTATCAATTTTCTATATTGCAGATTCAAAGGTGGTAAGACTTTGAATTATATAATTTTTTCCATTTAAATATTTTAAAAATTAAGTTAAATCTATTTATGTAATTAAAAATACATTTTAAACTACCAAAAATAATAAAACTCTTAACATTCTAATTTTGAAAATTAAAAACCCAAAGAACAAAAATTCGACAACGCCATTGTAAATTAACAACCCAGAAAACAAAAATTCAACAACACCATTCCAAATTAACAAGATATCGTTTCTGCAACTCAATGATAAAATTCATGTACCACCTGCTCGAATGAAAACCTGAAGGTGATACAATAATATTTTCTCTGGTTAAATGGCGACTGCCTCCAACGTTGGAAGGCGTAGCCACCATTTTCATGGTTGTCTTCAATTTGACTCCCTTCATCATTCGTGGGCTGATTGCTTCCAATATCACTGCAACTTCCAGTATCACTGCAATAAATTTTGGTTTCAATTCTTCTGTATATATAATGGCTAAACGTATCGGCATCTCTGCAAAAGTCCATGCAACTCCAAAAATAATTAGTCGGTCATGTTCTGTACCACATATTAAGTGCAAAGGAATTCAACTCCAGAAGCAAAGAGTCGGTCCTGTTCTGCACCACACATTATGTCCAAAGGAATGTTTCTCCTTTACTTTTCTAGAATAACCAGCTAGAAAAAAAATGTAGTCCATTCTTAACTAAGTTGTAAAGGTAAATTCCTCGTTCTTTTCCAAAGTACCAATAGTCCTTCCTTTAATGGATTCCCCAGTACGACATTCCATTATGTTCTGATTCAAGGATTTAGTTCTTTCTCTCGTGGATTCTTCCTTCTTTCCTTTTTCAAGTACTCATCCAGAACACCGGCCTCGTCCTTTAGGATTGCCCGAGGAGGGAAAAGGCAATGGTCCTAAGGGTAAAATTCCTTTCTCCTCAATTATTCAACTAAGACAAAAGGTATAGTTCCTTTCCGATAGATTTTACCTTTTTCATTATTAAAGTACTCATCCAGGACAAAGGCGCAGTCCTTTCTCTAATAGATTCTCTAGGATAAGATTAGACAATCACCCGTAATAAAATATCAATTATCTTTGGTTTTCACTATGCACTGGAATTTTATGATGAGGATATGGTAAAACAGTGATAATACAATATAACAAATAATGAAGCAATATAATAGAACATTTTAGAATGTCTTGTTATTTATATTAATAAATATATAATATATTATTAATTTGTATACAATTAGAGGGAAAACCTAATTAGCCATTATGATTTAAGAAATAGTATGCGTCTAATTAATTCATTTGAAAAATAAATTAGTCATTTATGTTTAAGGGAAGTTATTTATTTTATAGTAATAATTTGTTATATATATACATAAACAGATGTGGAAGTTTTATGTATTGAAATACTAAGTTAGTTTTTAATTTATTATATAATTTTATTATTCTTTAATGTAATGGAAATTTTTTTAAACCAGATTATTGTTAATCTGTAAATTTGGTTTCTTACTTATTGTTATTTATACTATCTAAAAAATAAAAGAAAATAAAAAGTAGTTTTCTTTAATTTTTTATTAAATAACATTTAAACAAACATTGCATGAAGAGTATTAGTTTTTTGTTTAAGATTAAAATAGTAAGTTATTGTAAAGTAGATTTCATTATAGAAACATGTTTTTCCTAATCATATTGTTTAATATGTTATATGAGAATTAACCAAAAATTTAAAAAATCCACAACATAAAACATAGTTAAGTCATACATGTTAAAGCTTATTTGTTTTTATAAACATTTATTATTATTAATACAAATGCATTATATAAGTTATATGTCATTTTACTATATAAATCTAAATCTATTAAAAGTCAAGGGAAATTTAAGTTGAAAGCTTATACAACAAACTTATTACATAATTTATTATATATGATAATTTCTTAATCTAGTTTTAATGAATTTTTATATAATATCTTTATGTAAGTAGTGATTCCATTAATTAAATCTTGTTTGACATAATATGAAGTAAATATCTTATTTATATCTATTAATAGGATTGGATTATAGAATTCTCTTATTAAAAAAATGGGTTGTAATGTTTAATTAAATTTATAAATCTAGTTTATTGTAAATAATTGATTAAAAAGAATTGTCTAAGAATAATTTAAATATTATTTCAAAATTTTCATATTAAAGTACATTCAACTTTAAAGAAAAGAAAAATGAGAGTGATAAAGTTTTAAAGAAGAAAAAAAAAGACTCAATATAGTATATATGGTCTCACTCATTTATGGATGTATTTTTCTAAAATGACACATATACTTCCAAGGGTTCAAGACTCTATGTTGTGAAAAGTTATGAGGTTCAAGGTCTGACATTGCCTCTTTATTCTATCATAAGAACTCTTTAGGTTTGGAAGGACTCATAAATTCCCTCTAGAATATCATAAGAAATTTATAAGGTTGAAAGGACTAAGAAAACTTTGATGAACATGGAAATGAAAATTAAAGTTTTCATGAAAGAAATAACTTCAAGATGGTGAGGTTAAAAAGCATTGAAATGCATACAATATTGGGAAGAGGTATAAGCCATTAGCTCACCAATCTAAAGGTGACACTTTTGTAGTAGCCAAGAATAAAATAAAAAGAATTTATAAGAGGGAAATGCCAAAAACTCATGTTGTAGATCAAATGAGCATAATTTTGTAGTAATTGAAAGATTAATTTCAAATTAGGACTACATGTAAACTACAACACAAGGCTAGCCCATAAAAAAAATAATTTAATAATAACATAAAAGTATAATACCATAAAAAGGAATATAAAATAAAGCTTAATATACAAGTGCAAGAATAGAATTAATATGGTCCTTTGTTTTCAAATTTATTTATTTTGATTATAATCACTCACTATAAAAATTACACATACACATGTAATCTCTCTCTCAATTACAAGAATATAAATTGGATGGGTGGAGTTTGTATTTCAAATATAAATGCTATTCGTCCACATATTTTCTCTATATATCTCACACTAGCACCCATGCACACACGTGTGTGCACACAATTGCTTAAAAAAGTACAAAAGTAGAAAAGCTTTGATATTTTGTAATGCAAGACATTTTTTCATGTTCTAAGTATAGATAGAAAAATGTGGAATCATATTCAAACATTACATAAATTGGAGCTAAAACTTAAACGATATGCTACATATCTAATTAACCTCAACAAAAAATTGTGATGACTCACATTAATTGACTTGAGAAATAATAGTTATTGTCATCTAATTAACCTCAACAAAAAATTGTGATGACTCACATTAATTGACTTGAGAAATAATAGTTATTGTCATCTATTTTAATATGAATAAATTAAAATAGAGTTATCATATAAAAAACCTCTTCTTTATATAAATAATTCCCCAATAAAATACAACCATTGTGGTCTATTTCACTATGACTAACTTAAAATGGGTTTATCATACAACAAAATCCTTGTTGATTTCTTCAACCAATAATTAACCAATAAAAACTCACCCTTTAGCTAATTTGGAATTCTTATTCTTAGTATCCCTGAAACACAACCAAGCACATCAAACCACAACAACATTTTTATATTGGGAAAGTATTAGTAAAACACACTTCAACAGTTATAACCATCATTACGAAGACAATATTGACTTGGTAATATAAAAAAATATGATAGTCATTTATGGGTATACCGATACCGGTGGTGATTTACAAGCTTATGGTTTTTAAAAACCATGATTTTTCCCATTTCATTGGATATAATGAAACATATTTAGAGGCTTGAGATGTTCCATTGTACTGTTATTGGAAGTGCATGGTGAAGGTTCGTTTGGTAATATTAAAGATTTTATAGAGTAAAATATCATTTTTGTAATTTTTATTTCTGTAACATTTTTATTTTTAGCAACTAGAGTTGGGTTCCATTAGGAGTTCCCACTTTACATAAATAGTTACGTTTTAATTACGTTTTATAATGACCAGCAAACTTATGTTTGATCCACTTCAATCCTAAGGCATTTATTTTGGAAAATGGTTACAACAATTCCGCCAAGTTTGTTGGAAAGGAGGATTTCACTTTATCCCTTATAATTATGTGATCCCAAAAACATTTTTATTTTTACTTAGTCACAACATAGGCGTTACCCTTATAGGACTTTTATGTGGGTGTAATATATAATAAAGTAATAAATATGTGACATATATTAAGGTTATGAATTATGGATCTTATTCTTATCAAGAGGCTCCCCACTATATTGTGTATCTCATTATCTTTCGAGAATATAACAATAAAATAAACACTATTATTCATGGATATGTGTTTCTCCATTTATCTACATTAGAAGGCGCTACCCAATCTTTAGGTGTGCAAGTGCTCGCATTGTTATTATTTTTGTGGTATTATTTTCAATTTATTCAAGTGGCATCCATTTTAGTATTTAGGATGTAATAAGTGATACGAGATATTTAATTAAGATTTGATAATGGTGTGTAATGGTTTTTTTTTTTTATAAAAAAAATGGAAAAAGTGGTGACCAGTTATTTTTATTCAAAATTATAATAGAATTACATGACTTTATCAAGTTATTTATCGATGGAATTTGAAAATTTTAAAATTTTATTACTAGAATTAGAGAGAATAAATTTCTACTGATGGAATATACCTAAAACCCACTTTTGAACACACCAACATGCTTACATGCACATGTGTGTGCAATGAATTGCTTGAAAAAAGTATAGAAGTCAAAAAGTTATGAACTTTTGTAATGCAATATTTTTTCATGTTCTAAGTATAGATATAAGAATGTGGAATCATGTCCATGCATTACATAATATGGAGAAAAAAAATTCAATGATATGCACATCTCTAATTAGTGCTACCAAACATTTGTGATGACTTGCATTAGTTGACTGGAACAATAATAGTTCTTGTCATCTATTTGACTATGACTAACTTAAAATGGATTTATCATACAAAAAAGCCTTGTGGATTTATTTAGACTAATAATTCAGCAATCAAACATAGCTATTTTGATCGATTTGGCAATGACTAATTTAAAATGGATTTGTCATACAACTATGACTAACTTAAAATGGATTTATCATACAACAAAAGCCTTGTGGATTTGTTTAGACCAATAATTTAGCAATCAAACATAGCTATTTTGATCGATTTGGTGATGAATAATTTAAAATGGATTTGTCATACAACAAGAGTCATGTGGATTTCTTTAGATCAATAATTCACCAATCAAACACTCATCCTCTGGCTAACATGGTATTCTTATTCTTAGTTATTTAACATGTAGTAGTATCCCAATGGAACACAACCAAACACATCAAACCAAAACAATATTTTTATATTGGAGCACAAAATGAGTGAAACTCACTTTAATAATTATATATAGCATTAATAAGACATTATAAAGAAATTTTTGGGTCAAATATTGACTTCGTAATAGAGTAAAAGATTATAGTCATTTATAGTATTGTAGCTCCATTATGGATCTACTTTTTTTGAAACATTAAACTATTATTGGAATTAATGGTGATGGAAGCCATGGTGAGATTCATGCGATGATGTAATTAATTTATGATTATTTGAATTAATAAATGAAATGTTTGGAAACATTCTGGAAAGGGCATTACAGTTTAGAAGACTTCTTGCTAACTTAGAAAAAGCTATGGTGGTCATGTCCATATGATGGACTTTCCCTAAAAGTCTTCTAAACATCCGTGGGAGAAAAATAAAAGAAATTAAATTAACATAACCGGAGAGAAATATTATGTTAATCACTTATTTGAAAAGTCTTCTAAAAATTTTTCGGAAAAAATAAAAGAAATTAAATTAACATAACAAGAGAGAAATATTATGTTAATCACTTATTTGAAGAGAAACGTGTACTAAAGATTTTTTTTCGAAAAAAAAACTAAAACAAAGAAAAAAAACATAGACAAAAGGTTGAAAAACCTTCGAGCAGAACACTGATAAAAACTTGTTGGGAAGAAAGTTATAAAAGAACCCGTTGGGAATCAAACGAAAGATTATTCCTAGCCACAAAAAGCTTTTGGCTCGGGAGAAAATAGGGAAAGTTCAAAGTTGGGTGGAACATGTTCCATTCTTCAATATTTCATGAGCATTAATTACGGTTAACATTGAAATCATGTCTATACCTTATTGTTGATTTTTAAATTGTGTACTAACATGCAGTGCTATGGACGGATAACGTAGGTGAAATGATGTATATTTGTACACAAGTACATATACTATACACTCATATACATGATTTAGTGGTTTCTTTATTAGTAAACGATCAACGAATATGAATTTATATATGTATGCATTGAAGATAAAATACGTCATTGTTATTTGTATATAAAATTTTATATGCATGTATGGGAAGTCGCACAAGTTATTATTATTTATGCAAAAATTTCTTTTCAAATTCACAAACATATTTAAAGATCTCCCTATAGTAAATTGAAAGAATATACTAACATATTTAAAGATCTCCCTATAGTATCTTGAGTCGTACTTGAGCAAATCTATAGGAGAAAGGGTACTTAGAATGGTAGGCATGTAGGAAACGATTAATATGTAGTTGATCTGATGGTAGAGTGAATCACAACACCATATCATGAATGTAGTTGGAATTAATAATGGGATAAATGCTGAAGATAATTGGGAAGCAGATTTAACTACTTATTTATATGAAATCAAGGAGTCTCATACTCATGGCGGAAAACTCATGAGCACACCTCAAATAAAGGACATAGTGATTACTACAATCACTACGTAGTTATAGTATAATGAATGTAACTATTATTTATCACATAACATCGAGACCATCTGGTCTAGTATGACAGGTTGTCTCTTTCAAATAACATAAAATGCAAATTGCGTATGACAACTAAATGAGAAAATCTAGCAGATAAAATATTAATCTATGTAAATAATAGTTGTACATCCTATGGTAAAGAAGGATTCTAAGGTCAATGTGAAGTAAAGTATATTCATTTGGGTTCAAATAAGAAAGGTTATGCAAAAGTACCCTTGGATAAAATATATGTATATATATATACATGAAAATTAATAGACATGGTTACCTGTCGCAAAGTGGGAAACCGAATTCCAAGAAGTTGTGGTGCATTGAAAAGCAGAGATTAGACTTCCCGCTCCCATTTTATAAACGAGTTCCCTGGAGCCTTAAAATAAAAGGAAAACTTAGCCAAGCTAAATGCAAGAAAAACACAGGCGATGAAAAGGATAAATGGCACAAAGGAAAATAAACCTTACGAGTATGCCGAGAAAGGCTAAACGCCCAGTTTAAGATAGAAATGATGGCCACGGATTCCAAAGGAAAACTCCAGCTACATATATGTTAGTGACGCCGAGAGGATCTGATTAGAGCAAGACGAATTCCCTGATGTGACAGAGAAATAATGGGCTGAATTAGAGGAAAAAGAAGAAAATCGATTAAAGAAAACTAAGGAGGCAAGAATGACTGGTGGAAAAATTGTGGTGTTACTTACAACATGCAAAAGGGTGAGAAAAATTACAGCCATTCACTCAGAAAGGGAAAACCCATTTGCCATGTCTCTACACGACCACGCGATCCTCTACAAGCAAAACAGTGGACTCGGTGAAACAAAAGCAAATGAATGGATAGACGAGGCAGCTTGTATGGTTAGGGTTTGGTGACATTGAATTTCAACCATCGTTCTAGCTAGAGTAAATCCATGTTGTCCACGTGAAATCTAGCCCTGACAATCACATGAAGGTCACATGAGCTACGACAATGTGGCCTCCTTTGCTTTGCTTCACGAGCTTCAATAAATCCTCGGTATCAGTTTTGAAAACCACTTGTTTTCCAATAATATCACACCATAAACTATAGTTAACACGTCATGCACCAAGGTCAATTTGATACCAAGTCAAGTCATAAACTATAGTTATGTGACTTATGTTCATGAGTGTAGTAACATGGAACCTATGCAACAAATTCCAAACTTCAGAAATGCATAATAAGAATAATTCAAACCATAAGGTTATGGAGATAATACCTTAACATAAGGTCAGTAGGGTTACACCCTCAACACCAAGTAGAATAAAATGAAATAATTTTATCAAATATACCTTGTTATGAGTTTTATGATTGATGACCTAGTTATAAGGAAGGCCCAATATAAATATATATGAAAAAATTATATATATTGTGGAATGTGGGTTCATGACATATGGTATCAGAGCTATAGGTAAAAAACTAGGCCTAAGGGAAAGCCATGACAAAAATGCTGGGATGATTTATGTTGTACGAACCGATGGAATGTTTGTGTAATGAGGTACTCAAGCAAGTTGCAAGGAAAGTGAAAAATGACATAAGCTCAAATAAACCCCCCACTCAAGGAAAATAGACTTATGGTGGGTTGGTTAAACTCCAACAACTCATATTCCTTGAAATTTTAAGAGAATTATGACAAGAATTGGCCACCATTAGAGTTGGTCATGAACATTGGTTGAAAGCAAGCAAGGAACGAGAGAAGATGATAAATATTGCGTGAGTGAGAAGGTCACTATTTTGTGATAGATGGAATGGGTATTAACTAGATTAGACTTAGGGGTGACTAGAAAATGAAGTGTTCCCTTCTAGAACATCATTGTTGGAGTTAGTAAAAGATTTGAAAATTGGAATTAACTAGTAATAAAACATTTCCTAATAAGTTGAGGAGGAGATCTATTAGTAATTTGATATTTACAATTGCTATAGCTAAGATGTGAGGATTGTATTATTAGGAAGCACTAGGTGTGATTGATAGTCTAAAAGACCCTTAGTAAGGTAAGATGTAGTAAGAAAAGTAAATTGATAAAAGACACAACAATAAATGTATTTCTCAATAAAATTAGATGGGTAGGCGATCTTATGATTGATAGTTATGCCCAAAAGAGTAAGGCTCTAGTCTTCATCTAACAATTATACTCAGAAAATGGAAAGGATTTGGTGTATATTATATTATATATAAAAGGCTTAGGGAAAAGGTGTATAAAATTAGTTGTTATTAAATAAGTGTCCGTTGAGATATTATATAAAATGGTTACCGTGGTAGATTTCTCTATATAAGTAAAATGGGAGATGTACATATAGTGAGAATTATCTTCCGACTATTTTGTAATAAAAAATAGTTTATGGGTTTTATAAGTTATTATTATATAAGGTTCATATCTCTTACAACTAATGAACCCATCAGATAAAAAGAATTTCTTTTATGCTAATTCAAGATTCATACAAAGAAATGATGTGCATATAGATTTCCTTGAACAAAAGCATAGATGTATATGTTTTCATAACATCAAATTGTTACATATATGGATGTTACACCAACAAGTTTTATGCATAATACTATGAGTATATGGTGGCATAAGCCAGGTAAGAAAGAATATCATACAAAAGGAAAAAAATGTGTAGAACAAGTACATATTAAATATGATAGGACAAGCATAAAGACTGACTTTGTCATTGTTTAATTAGTGGGGAATGGTAAAAAAAGCAGTATCATAAGAGTGGGAATAAAGTAAATATCGAAGAATTAGTTGTTATCAGTTAGATGAAGAATTTAATATTTAAGCATATCTAGGAGGAATGTAGTCCCCTGATAGTAACATTAGCAAGTTCTAAAATGTGTTGAACTACTTAAGGATTGAATTAAGCACATCCCAACCATCGAATGCCAGAACGAATCTAAAAAAATAAATTATGCAATTATAATTATAGAAAAATAAGGTACATAATTGCATGTAATCTTGACATGTACTATTGGTCTATTTAAGAAAGAGATAGAATAGAAGGGAAATTCAAGAAACCATCTCATTGCAAAAGACCTGCGTAAGCCTTATATTCTAGCAAGATGATGTAAACTGGTACAATAACTTACATTACAAATGAATAATACAATAAGCATGCAATAACTTAAACTATAACTCAAGACATTGTTGAAACCAGGAAGACTAAAGTAGATATTCTTTCACCCCCAACCTTTATTTTAATGCCGCTTACTTACCGCAAGAACTAGACTTGCCTTCTTACCACTTTTCTAGAATTGCTTCATGGCTACTGCACCAGACATTTTGGGTCAGGATTATACTGGCTAGCCTTCCCTTTCTTACTTCCTTCACTCTAGGACAATATTTGAGTGTTGCTTGCCCCCCAATGCTTGCTTCAGCCACAAAGAGAAGTCATGGATACAAAATGTTATTACGAACAAAATATTTTCAAATTGAGTTGTACACATATAAATGTGTGAGATTTAAATGGACATAAATACACACACACACATACACAACACACACACATACACACCCACACACACAGACACACACACACACACAGACACATATACACAATCATATAAGAAATATTTTGACTATAGGAACTATGAGAAGGTAGTGCATACATAAAATGCAAGGTATATAAATCCTAATAGAATTGCAATAAGGTGTAGCACAATACATCACGTACTCAGAAAGGAGTCTTCTTGAGAATAACTAATATTAACATTGATACAATTGAAATATTTCTATTAAGAAAATGAATGCTAACAACATAAATTTCGGGAATTAATTCCCTTGTGGACTAGAAATTTTAATTGCAATGATATTTATATTAAAAAAAGGATTGGTAAACTAGAAGGATTAAATGGTCTTTGGACATATATGACGAAAAAGATAGTAACCAAGACGTTGGTTGGAAAAAGGATATTGTAGGAATGGGATGATCATATATGTGAAGGACCTACTAAGTAAGTGATAAAAGAATGGGATATAATAGAATGTGATTGTAAATTATGATTAAAGGAAAAATCAAACATGTAAATCGAATAATTGGAGATTATTAAAGTGAAAATAATAGTAATGGTGGCATTGTAATGTCCCATGAAGCTAGAAGAACATAAAGACACTCATCAACAGTGCAAAAAATATGTAGAAACCATCAACCTTATATAGAAATGGGTTAGATAATTTGACAGATGCTAAAAATAAATCAAGAGCGAAAACATGTAATTCCTTAAATGGGATTGCAATAGATCCTAAAAAGGGAAACAAAATCCTGGATTGGCATCAAATTTGGGAATGAAATGGACCCAAAAATTTATTGGCTTAGAAATCAGTATTGTTGTTTTCACAATTTAGATTTTATTGAACCAAGAATGAGCATAAAAGTGGTTAGTGACAAGGGATTCACTGGGTAAAATGGGAATGCGAATAAAAGTTCCTATAGTAGCTTAAAAGAGTAAGTGGAATAATTTCATAAATTTCTATGAATGTAAAACCCTAAACTTAACTTTTACTATTTCATGTATTGGTCTTAAGATATACACAAGTATGTGTGTGAAAATGTTTGGAATTGATGAAAACAATTACACTAACCTACTATTGTTAAGAGAATTCATACATATAAAAATGCAAATGGAAAAGAATCCATGGTTATATATAGAGGTGTTTTAGGTCTGTGAATTTACATGTATTGACCATGAAACTGAATATGTCAAAATATCGTTTGAATTATCCATGCTGGTATTGTGAATTCATTTTTCCTTTCTCCTCATACTTTGTGGGATTATGGAAAGGGTCAGAAAAATGTGTTCGACAACTAAGATGAACTCAACGAAGTCCACCCTAGAGAAAAACTGACAATAATATAATAGTTTAAGTATGCGACACAAATGCATATTTGATATGATGGTATCGAAATAACAACATAAGGGAGAACATTGCAAGTAGGCTTTTTATTATTATTTCCTTTGTCTACGTGATATGAAACGAAATCGTAAACTCCATGTTTTGAATTTAATATTAAATGATGCCTATGTCACTGCCATAGATGTAAATAAATGTACAAAATGATCTATTGTGTTATGAGAAGCTATATTGATGTTGTTGACCTTGTTGGGTGCATATGGATAACTATGTTGAATACAAGTGGATGATATTTTAGTGGAATGCATGAATGAAAATAGGAAGAACATGTTTAGCATGTATGAAACCATGCTAGGGAATGAGAATGAAATTAAAATAAGAGTATGTTCTATCCTGGAACCAGGCCATCTCTCAAAATAAAGTAAAGTGAAAGCGCTTTAATACTAAAGTGGTTGTTGTAGAAATGGAAAAAAAAGACAAGAGGTATTCTCTTCCCATCTTAAGAAAATAGGGAATGGAGAAAACACCGAGGACAATGTTTATTACAAAGGGGGGGAAGATTTAAAACCCCTATGTATCAAATTTTTAAATAATTACTATTTTGAGGCATTCAAGTATTATTGGAATTAATAGCAATGGAAGCCATGATGAGATTTATGCGATGATGTAATTAATTTATGGCCATTTAAAATAATAAATGAAATTCTTGGAAAATTTTAGTAAAGGGAACACTTTCCATCTTAGAAAAAGTTGTGGTGGTCAAGTCCACATGATGGACTTTCCCTAAAAGTCCTAAAAAATCCCTAGGAGAAAAATGAAAGAAATTAAATCAACATAATGGGAGAGAAATATTATGTTAATCACTTAGTTAGAGAGACATACTAAGTGAGGTGGAATAAAGCCCTGCGGGAGAGAAAAGTGTGCTTTAAAGAAAAAGAAAAGTATATTTAAAAAAAAAGAACGAAAGAAAAAAAAAGCCTAGGCAAAAGGTTGGTAGACCATAAAGCAAGATACTACTAAACATCTTCTAGGAAGAAAGTTATAAATGAACAACTTAGGAATAAAAGGGGAGTTGATTCCTGGCAACAAGAAGTTCTTGGCTCGGGGTGAACTATGGAAGACATTTCATGGTTGGGTGGAATGTGTTCTGTTCCTAAACATTTCCTATGCATTAATTATGGTTAGCATTGAAATATTGTCTATGTCTTATTGTTGATTTTTAATTTTTTTACTAACATGTAGTTCTATGGATGGATAACACAGATACAATTATGTATATTTATACACAACTACATGTATTATACACTCATATACATGATTTAATGGTTTCTTTATTAGTGAACGATCAATGAATATGAATTTCTATATGCATGCATTGAAGATAAAATGCACCACTGTTATCTGTATATAAAATATCATATGTATGTATGGGAAGTTGGATATGTTATTATTATTTATGAAATATTTTATTTTCAAATTCACATACATATTTAAAGATCTCCTCATAGTAAATTGAAATAAGATACTAATATCTTGAGTCGTACCTCAACAACTCTATAGGAGAAAGGGTACTAGAATGGTAGGCATGTAGGAAACGATTAATATTTAGTAGATCGGAAAGTAGAGTAAATCTACAACACCATATCATGAATGTAGTTGGAAATTAATAATGGGATAAATTATAAATATATATTTAATCCAAGTATTAGCTGATTAAGTTTAAACTAGTACTTTTTGGAAATTATGCATCGTGATAAGTAAGAAAATAAAATGCACACTATTAGAAGTATTAGTCCGCAAAATTGAAAGATCAAAGGTTTATTAAATAGTTATATAATTCTCCATATATTATATAGACACAACCCCCAAAGGATTTCAACCCATGATTGGAGTTGGTGTTTGTTAAAGTGAAGCAGAGATATTTAATAAATACTATTGGGGTATTAACAGTTATTATACAATAGTAATATTTACAATTTCAAGTATACGATATAGAGGAAGGAAGAAAAAACTTAAGTATGGAGAAAGATTAGGACATTTAAAAAAAAACATGAACGAAACCGCATATATTGTACATTTGACACATTTGAGATTCCCTGATGAGAATGGATTATGGAATTAAAATGTTTTATTGTCTATGCATTCAACTTAAAGGAAGAGTGGAGTAAAGGAAGAAGTAAATGGAAATAGTAATAATTGAAATAAACTTAATCTCAGAAATTATCTAATAAATTCTACAACATATTTATTCTTCTAAACATATTCTAGATTTACAATATAGAAAAGGTGCCAAGTCTAATCCTGTAAACGTTGATGCCAAAGTGAAGAGAAAAATGGGAAGCATATTTAACTACTTATTTATATAAATCAAGGAGTCTCATACTTGTTGGTGGAATTATATGTATTCTAATTCGAATATTTAATTATTCAATATGAGATTGTAGGACCTAGATATGCAAGCACATGAAATGTAGGATTACAGCCTCTTCTAAACTATGCTAACAACTATCTCTAGAAAGAACCAATCACTAAGGGTTATAACTTGTCACTGGACTATGGGACTGTAATGATTATCAAGTTCTAAACCACGATCTTTCATTACTAATGAACAATGTTCGTGTGGTTTTATATATGTAGTTTATTAGGTATTGAAACTTCATTGGTTTTAATCCTATAGTGTTGCATACACAAACTCATTAAACATGTTGTATAAAAGTAAATTGCATAAAAATAAATGATGACAAATATAAACAAAAGAATGCGAGGTAAATAAAGAAAACAAGGAAATAAACTACAAGAAATACATTAACGAAACATAAAAAATAAATGCTACACATGCTTAGATATATATTGTAGGTTCTTATGTGTTGTAGGAATCTTTTACCAAGTAGCCACAAAGTTCCAATCAATTAAAGAGTTCTAAACTGCTAATTACATATTTTTTAATACCTTGTTCTAGTACATAACCTAGTACCAAATTAAATACATAAAGCCTAGAAATTAAAATTATGAATAAGTACCAAATTAAGTATGGAAATTCTATAAATTCAACTTCTGAATGAGTACCGAATTAAGTACCAAAATTTTGTAGATTAAAATTCTAAATACCAAAACGTGTTAAGAAACCAATTTTCCATTTGTTTGACTTGTAAGGTTGAGAAAAATCAATTTGAATATAATCGTGTTGAAATTACTATACTAACAGATATGAAATACAAGTCTAATATAAATTGAGATTTATGAATCTAAATATCAAACAAAATGCATGGAAAGAAACTGAAACTGACTAAAATTCTACTCTATGAATAAAATTCATGACGTTACCTAAGTTGAGGTGCCCTTCTCGCCCTGGAAACATGCCTGGAAACTAAATTATATCATAATAACACACAAAAATTGAATAATTAAATCTTCATTACGAGAATATCAACTTCATCTTACAAACAAAAGTTCAAATCTATTACAAAATATCAACTCAAAATGATGATAAATTCCTCTTTATACCCTTTCTGCCTCATCTCTACACTTGGATTTTTTATTTATACATAGAATACATTAGGGAAGGATAAGATCCAATCCCCTAAACTCAAAAAACAAATTTACAAGTTTATACAAAATATGATGTTTTTGTAATTTTATACAAATTGGTGTCAAAGATCCAACCATATCTTCTCGACCATAATGTATTTGAGGAGTTGTTTCAATGGAGCTTAACTAGTCCTATTATAAAAAAACCCGCGCTTTGAATTTCCTGATTTGCTTCCATGGCCTTGTAAATCACACCCAAAGATGACTTTTTAGATACTTTTGCTAATCCGGGTTTTGCAGAAGTTATTTACAAAACTGCTTCGAAGAACATGCTGTAACTTTGCAACCATGTTGAATTTTGGGAAATGGTTTTAGATTCAAGTAAATTTCTCTATTTTACAAAATTTATTTTCCCAATCCTTGAGATTTGCCACTATATGCACATAAATCGAGGAAAAACATTACAGTTTCAAAACTCTTACCTATTTTTGGCTATAGCTTAAATCATGTGCTAGGATCCCACATGTGTGAGTTTGGTATATTCCAAGGCATGTACTAGCATATTAAGCCCATTTAGCACCTAATTTACCATGATTTGAGAAATAAAATCATATTTTATAATTAAGTACGAAAATGCTGAACTGGTATAAAGACAAAAATTTTCGTAGTGGAACATGCTTCTTGGCCACATAACCACATTAGTAAACCATCATTATAAAACCATGTTAAAAATGTATTTAATCATTATAAATATAAGAAATAATTATTAATTAACCACAAGGTAAAATGAATGCATTTAGTGAAAATTAGTAATATAATAATTACTAAATATGTTATAAATGTATTGACATGACTTTTAAATGAAACACTTGGATAGCCAATACGATAATATATCTAGGGCCCAACATTCCCCCCATGTCTAAGACTTTTCATGCCCTCATGCAAATAAAATATGGGCTAGGAAGGAATGATGGATAATATAAGGTGACAAGTTTAGGTAACATCTAAATAAATATGGACATGGAAACTAGAATATGCATTAATGGATTTGGAAATGGTGGTTTAATAAAGGTGAAGAAATAGGAAGTGGTTAGTCATCAATATTCCTTAAATTTCAATGATCTAAAGAGCCTTTAAACATGTTGTACCTCAATTATACCTTTCAAGCTTTGATTTGTGTTGCAGGTTGCAATGGAAGTTCTATAGAGATGAGGATGAGATAGAGTAAGGTTGAGAATCCTAAATGATCTAGAAGATATGGAGTTGATGAGTTCCAATTTGATCTATTGGAGGAAGCTAAAGAGAATGAACTAAAGATGTTGGAAAGTTCCCAACAACCACTCCCCCATGACTGAGGTTTTGCATGTCCTCATGCAAACAACATGAGGTACTATGAAGGTGAGGAGAACTGCTAAGGCACCTAAAAAACAAAATAATGGAACTAATGAGATGAATATTGAACAAAAATAATTCATCTTAGATTTATTAAACTAACAAAAGAATAAAATAAATTCCAAATCATTCATTACATATGATTTCATCAATCATTAATAGTTTTATGCTCAAGAAAAAGAATACGTTTATAAATTTAAGGGGCTCTTCTTCTTTGTAGCCAGGAGGGTTTTTTATGATCACAACAAATGATGAACCAATGAAAAATTAGCTATTAATAACCACAACCAAAAGTCTTATATTTATCCAAGTATTACAGATAACCTTTGCAGTTAAGTTATATTAGTTCTTTGTGATCATAGGTTCCATTTATAAGATAATTAAATCTTAGATATAGTATGAAAAACAATGATAGAGGAATTAAGGTTACCTTAAAGTCATTCTTTAGCAGAAAATTTATGGATTTGGTTTATACCCTTAACTACATCCACACATACTTCCTTTTTATTTTAACACTATAGAGTAATCATGATACACGTAGACAAAAGCCTTTGTTTGGTTGACACTCCTTTAGGCAGAATGCCCCATTGCCTGTGAGCATCCATAGCCCTAATCGGTTTTCCTAGTGGTATCACAGGTTAGTACCTACTGCGAGCAGGTGTCCATATTCTCAATAGGATAACCTCTTAAACCTATTTTACATTGAAGGTTCTAGTCCCATGCTTCTTACCATTTTAGTTTCTATTATGGATATTGATTTTGAAATTGGTAGATGGGGGAGTGGCTTTAGAAAACACCTTAATGGCATAGGATGATACCTTTTAGAGTGATTGTATTACCTGCATAATTTCTTATATGCATAAGGTAATTATAGGTACTCAAAGGACAAAGCATGAATGAATGAGCCATTTTAATGTGGGATGGATGAGGATGCTAAAGAATAACCAAAAGACACCTAAACTCCCTCTAATCATAACTTTCATGTATGCTTTCTCTTTTTAAAGTAATGTTCCACTATGATTAGAGACTTCAGTAACTCTCTTACAAGTATTAATAGAGATGCTCAGAGATCATGCTTTGGTGTTATGGTTATAGTATTCAAGTTTCTTTTTCATCGGTATCATTATGTGGACATTATAACTTTGTTATAATCCCCTTAGTATGTTTTGGTAACTATATTTTGAGCAATTGTTTTGTATTGATAATCAGTAATCTATATGAATAAGAAAAATGAAATTCTAGACAAGAAAAGGTATATCAACTATGAATAGTTTGGAATTATCATTCAATTAAACTTTTATGAAAATGGTTGTTATTCAATCATCTTTATGAAATAACGATCTTAAAACAGATAAGTAATTATAAATCATGAATGCATCATTTTTAGCAACTTAAGTTAACATGAAAGATGTTGTCAAATACTCCCCTAAGTGTTCCATTTCATTGATGAAGATGTCTTTTCCACTTTTGAAAATATTCTTCCAATATTTAAACACCTCAAATGAACAATATCCTTGAATCCTGCTTTGTCTTGCAAAATAGAAAATTTGTACCAAAATTATGGGTATTGATTAGCTCAAACAATGTACCAAACAATTGGTATTCAATATGAGATGATTTTTCAATGCAATCATTTCCATCTTCACATAATATTCCAAAAATAATGGCCATAGCTTACTTTATTGAAAAGAAAAACTATAAACAAATCTAACTATACAAAATAAATAATAAGTGGGAAAGAAAAGTAATAGTCGAACCATGTTGCAGTTGGAAATAAGACTGAGTGACAATCTTCATTAAAATATTATGCAATTAAAAGAGACCCTAACATAAATATCCAATACGAACATAGATCTCCCATTTTCAGCTAATTCCTTTTTAGTTTCTAAGATACCAAATTCTACAAAAGAAATGAGAAAGATGTTGCAGAATATTTTAGAACTAAACTAGCTATTATATGTAACATTTATTTATTTATTTATTATCCTACTCTACTTGAGAAAAAGAAATTCCTCTCCTCATGTATATGACTATTTCCAACATAACCATATGCATAACAAGTATAAAAATGCATTCATCCTCAAGTTTAGAATATAATCTTCAATGCATACCTAAGTATGAAGAACCAACTATTTTAATGATGATGTAAAAAAGTAAGGAAGAATGAAGGAGTAGTATGGCCTTATAGTTGCTTGAAACCAACTTTCAACAAAATCAAAATGCTCTTGGATTACCTATTTATTTGGCTCATTTAGAATATCCTCTTTTACCATGCCATGTAGATATTCTATTATGAGATGACTATCCTCTTGTGTGCTTAAAGGATCCATATATAGGCATGTTGAAAATTATTCAATCTGAGCTTCTAATGGCTACTCTACATTGGATTTGGTCCACAATTTTTCCGTTTCGTCAATAATATTGCAAGGGTGAAATTCTTCTTGTGGATGTGGTTCATGGAGTTGTTTTTTTTCTATCACTTCCGAGGAGGCAGGTAAGTTCTTGACTGCTATCAAGATTTATTCTTCCTGAGAAGAAGAAATCCCCGTTGCTACTAGGATTTGAGAAAGTTATTCCAAACTCTTGATCCTCCTTAAACAATGTTTTGTTGGGTGCTAATCCCCATCCTGCACATGGATTAGTGGATGGAATTCTTCAAGTACTGAAAACTTTAAAAATCATAAAGAAATAAAAATGAAACACACTTAAAACATATACAAGAAAACCAATCATGTACTCAAAGTGCCACCATACTACTAAAACCTTGTTTTTACCAAGATATATGTTCACACAAGTTAGGCTTCTCTTATTTTCATGAATCAATCTAAAGGAAAACACACTTGAAAATAAAAATAAAGAAAATAATGAGGCTTCAGATCCCACCTTTAATTCTATGCATATGATAATCAAAATTAGAAAATCAATTAGAGACAACCAGAATTTTTAGCAACCCAGAACAAAGTGGATGTGTGGCTCTTCACTCACGTCTTACCATATTTCTCCGCCCTCTAGCTTCCCTACAACTTAGATCGTGTAGAAAAATTGTGAAATAAACTATGCTTTAATCCCTTTAGCACCTCCCCAACAACAATGTCAAAAATGTTGTTGGAATTATATGTATTCTAATTCCAACATTTAATTATCGAATCTGTCATCGTAGGACTTAGAGATGCAAGCACATCAAATGTAGGGCTACAACCTATTCTAACCTATGCTAAACTAAGTCTAGAAAGAACTAATCACTAAGGATTATAACTTGTCACTGGATTGTGGGATTCTAATTTTTATCAGGTTCTAAACCAAAATATTACATTACAACAAACAATGTTCATGTGGTTTTATATATGTAGCTTATTAAGTCTTGTGACTTTAGTGGTTTTAATCCTATAGTGTTGCATACAATAACTCATTAAACATGTTGTAGAAAAGTAAATTGCATAAAAGTAAATGTCGGCAACTATAAGCAAAAGCATGCTAGGAAAATAAAGAAAACAAGGCAATAAAATACAAGAAATGTATTAACAAAATATCAAAAATAAATGCTAATCAAGCTGAGAGATATATTGCATGTTCTTATTCATTGTAGGAATCTTTTACCAAGTAGTTGCAAAGCTCCAACAAATTAAAGAATACTAAACCGCAAATTACATATTTGCAATGGTATGATCCGGATTATCCACAGTTTTGTGTTCATTCTGTCAACGTTTCAAATCCCAAAGGGGGTCCATCATCACGACAAATTACATATTTTTTAATACCCTATTCTAGTACATAACCTAGTACCAAATTAAGTACAGAAAGCCTCAAAATTGAAATTCTGAATAAGTACAAAATTAAGTATGGGAATTCTATAGATTGAAATTCTGAATAAGTACCAAATTAAGTACGAAAATACTGTAGACTAAAATTCTGAATACCTAAATGTGATAAGAAACGAATTTTAAATTTGATTGATGTGTAAGCCTAAGAAAAATAAATTTGAATTTAATTATGTTGAAATTACTATACTAACATATCTGAAATTTAATTCTAATATAAATTCATATTTATTAATCTAAATAGCAAATAAAATGCATGAAAAGAAACTGAAACTGACTAACATTCTACTTTATGAATAAAATCCGGGACAATACCTAAGTCAAGGGGACATTCTTGCCATGGAAACATGCCTAGAAACTAACTTATATTAGAATAATGCACAAATATTAAACAATTAAATCTTCATTACAATAATATCAAATTCAACTTACAAACAAAAGTTCAAATCTATTACAAAAGATAAACTCAAAGTGATGATAAAATTCCTCTCTACGTCCTCTCCTCCTCCTCTCTTCCCTTTGGGAAATTATTTATACATAGAACCCATTGAGAAAGGATAAGATCCAATCCCCTCAACTTAGAAAATGAATTTACAACTTTATACAAAATATGATTTTTTTGTACTTTTATACAAATTGGAGTTAACTAACCAACTATATCCTCTCAACCATGATGCATTTTGAGGATTTGTTTCAATGATGCCTAAATTGTCATATTATAAACAAACAACTGTCTCGTAATTTCTTGATTCACTCCTATGGCCTCATAAATCATGCACAAATATGATTGTTTAGATACTTTTTCCAAATTGGGTTTTGCAGAAATTTTGTACAAAATGAATTCAAAGAACCCGTTGTAACTTTGCAAGCATATTTAATTAAAATATATATATATATATATATATATATAATATATATATATATATATATATATATATATATATATATATATATATATATATATATATATATATATATCCAAGAAAATTTCTATGTTTTTCAAAAACTCATTTTCCAGATTATTGAGATTCACCACCATATGCACAGAGATCGAGGCAAAACATGGCAGTTTCAAAATTGTTAACTAGTTTTGGTTGTAGCTTAAATTATGTGTTAGGATCCCACACGTGTGAGATGGGTATATTCCAAGGCATATATCAGCATATTAAGCCTATGTAGCACCTAATTTACCATTCTTTGAGAAAGAAAATCATATTCTATAATTTTGACTTTTTTCCCTCCATTCGTGCAAGTAGAAAATTAAGTATTGAACTGTTGAACTAATACAAAGATAGATTTTTTCATAGTGGAACATGATCCTTGGCCCCATAACCACATTAATAAACTATCATTTTAAAACCACGTTAAAAACTCATTTAATCATTAAAAATGCAAGAAATCGTTAATAATTAACCACATGTAAAATGGATGCATTTAGTGAAAATTGGTCATATAATAGTTATGAAATATGTTATAAAGGTAAATATGGCTTGTAAATGAAAGGTTTGGATAGCCAATATGATAACATATCTAGGGCTCAACAATACTCATCCAGGAAAACTCATGAGCACACCTCAAAGAAAGGCAATAGTGATTAGTACAGTCACTACAAAATTATAGAACAATAAATGGAACTATTATTTATCATATAACATAGGGGCGGACTGGCATAGTCCGACAAGTTGTCTCCTTCAAATAACATAAAATGCAAATTACGTATGACAACTAAATGATAGAATCTAGTAGATAAAATATTTCTCTGATTAAATAAAAGTTGCACATCCTATGGTAAAGAGGAATTCAACGGCCAATACAAAGTAATATATATATATATATAATATATATATATATATATATATATATATATAATAATATATATATTATATATATATGGTTATTCAAAAGTAGTATAACTCATTTTTTTATATAGATAAAACAAACTACCCAGGAAATGTACCCTATTGAGCAAAAACACCAGGGATTAAGGTTGAGGTGATTAAATATAATGTATCGAGAGCATAGTTCAATGGCATAACATTCAAACAATAACTAAGGTAAAATTATAAGTGCAGACACGAATGAAATCCTCTAGCCCGATGATGGGTCTAGCCACAATAGATACATTCTATGGAAGATTTCCTTAGGTTAGAACAAAATAAGAGGTCCTACCTCTTAGTCCACTTATCCCATTTGATGATGTCCTTTCTTGCTCACTCCAACTATCTTTCGCTTCCTTCTTCAAGCTCTTGAAACAAGTAAACAACAATAAACAACAAATGTGATAATAGACAAATTGTAATTCAACGTACTTAATAGGTCAATAAACATTAATCCATGAATGTATAATATGACAAAACATGTAAGAATTTTATCGATAGTTGCATATTTTAATATCAAAGAGATATTACAACCATATGTCTTGACGTTGCAATCCTCCTCTGACAAGACCAGGTTCCCACACACTTTTGCTAGCATTCCATTATTGCCTCAAGCAACAATAGTTTTAAGGCTCTTCCCTTTAGGCTTCACTCTAAACCAAATCACACTTCTCGCTCACAGAACTAGATAGCCACAACTAGTAATAGCTTGTTGTTCACTCCAAACAAAAATAACATGAGCACACCAATCTGAACACTAGCTTGTGCTTGGGAAGAAGGGAGGTCAATATAGGAAAAATGGATGGGAGATGGATCCTCTTCTCATGGGAGAAGGGCTTATCCCTTGTGGTTGTTTCATCATTATAGGGGAAAGGAGCCCAAACTGACATCCTCAACCCCATCCGACAAAACCATTTACCAGATTTTTGTTACGAAGCTTCTAGAGCTAGAAGCTTCAGCTCCTAATTTAAAATAATTTCCAAAACAGGACCAACGTGACTGGAACATAGCTCAGTTGCTCCGGTCAGCATGAGGGATAGTGTTAATATCTACACATGGGTGCGGGGCAGACAAAGGTCATTAGCGTCAGTCTTGTAAATTGGGCAAAATAGAAGTTTAAGGGGAAATGGTGCAAAAGGGAATTGATCTGCTCATGAAGAGGGACACAATGGGAGTTTCTTCATGAAGGCAAAGCATGCGGGGTTCACTATATAGGTACTCCAGGATCAAGGAATGGGGAGTACAGGGACAATGGAAAAATGTTGTGTAACAGATGCCCCCTAAAGTGTGAAGGTCAAGCTAGGGTGAGGGATGAAATTGTTTATGAATCAGTGCAGGGAACTCATCTTCCGTCCGAAAACTTGCAAGCAAGTACAGATACAGATACATAAATTGATATCTCTGTCAAATGATACATGAATCATGGCATGGATGCAACCATCCAGAGAATGATCATGTAAATAGATCCAGGTATGGGCACAACCATCCATCAAATAGGATCATAATGAAACCACGGTATGATCGCAACTAGCCATCTGATAGAGACATGCATATCATCATAACCATGTCACACCACTTCACAACTTGGACTTTTGTGATATGATTCCAGTGTCTTGTGCTCTAACATGACCCGATCAAAGTACAGATTCTAATATGTGAATAGAGTTTGTTGACGTCAAACATGCTAGAAGGTCACTTGATTACTAGTCAGTGATGTAAATTGTTAACAAGTGCGAGAGAAACCACCAATAATGAAAATGGTCCTCAAGGTACTATCAACACAATTCATGGAATGTGAATAGAGGAACTGAAGTTGAACACCCATGAAATCACTCGATCGAAAGCCAATGATGTGAACTTGTCATCGAGTGTGAAGAACTTGCCACTAGGGCATGCAAGCTCTAAGGTACCGTAAGTGAGTCTCCCTGTCAACTTCCCAAATAATGAGTTGAAGTTGATGGAAAGCGACTGCATCAAAGGAGGAACATAATGAAGCCCACATCGATGTGAGACGAGAGGATACAAAATGATTTTGGATGATACAGAGAATCAGAGTTAAGTGTAACTGCAGAAGGACAACCCTTGAACATATTGGTGACACAACTGGAAGTTTGGAAGCTTTTGGATCCATAGGATTGGTGGTAATGATGACATGGTTGAGATAAAATGGAAGGAAAAAGTTAATGGCCCAACCCAGGAGGATCAACGATACAAAGGAGGATGTCCCAATCTGACATGAAGCAGAAAGTGTCATGTTCAAGAGTGAGTTGCCGACACAACTGATAGATTTCCAAATTTCCCCCCATCATCTCTGGCAGGTACCCCAGTTATTTTTTAATTACAAGCTTGAAGGGGATAGCATATGATTTCACTATAGGTTCATCCTTCGGACAAGCCTGACCTAGTAAGTTTAACGAGCCCTAGGAAGGAGAAGCTCATGTTCGTGACGATGATGAATCCGATGTTGTTTAATAGTTTAACGAGTCCAACAAAGTTGTAACTCGGTACCTTTTTCATGTTTAGAGAGTTTGAAGAAAGACACGTAAAATAAAACTCCACATAGTCCCTTTTCATATGTTTGTGTCTCTTGAGCCTGAAAACATAGAAAAAAATACTTGAGAGAACCACTTGACCATTTCAGTCAAGAAGTACCTTTTTCGTAAATAGTGCCTCCCAGTCCAAAAAAAGGGTAAACTTATACTAGATGCATGATGTTTTGCATCCATTAATAAGTTTTAAATGATAAGGGATTGACCATATTTTCGTTTTTAAAGGGTCGAAAAAGAGTTGAAAGCGGACTCCCCATTTTATTCACTTTTGCAAGTCAAAAAGGAAAAACACTCGACAATATTTTCATATGAGTTTAATGAGTCGAGAAAAGAGCTGAAACGTGACTCATCATCATCATCGAACATCCATCACCTGTCACTGCACAAGTAAGGTAAAGTGTATTATGCAGTCCTTGAGGCAAAATAGGTAAAAATATTTACAAAAACCTGATATTTTCATGAAAAAATGAATAAAAGGGGGAAAGTACATATATTTTTACCATTTACCATTTTACCATTATTGTGAAGACTTTCACTCACCTTTTCCCTAATTGTTCCAAAGCAGATTGCAGGAGATTCAGGAGGTCAATTTACGAGCTGCTAGTTCCAGGTAACATCCAAAGCGCCGAGCTCCATTTTCATGATCTTTCTTTATGCTTTTAACCATTTTTTAGATTTTGAGGAGGTTTTTGAAAATGTTTTTCGCCCTTGCTCACCGAGATTTATGAGCACAGAATCACACCAACTGGGGGTGACTAACAAATCCATCCATGTCAATCGATGAAACTATTTTTAAAATAGGCGCATCGATGTCGTGGATAGGGAAAAACCTCATTTCCTCAAAAATTGACCATTTAAACTAAAATTTTATGCGCCAAGGATGATTATTGATTGAAATTAATGGATTTTGCAGGAAATAATTGTTGAAAATGGTGGACTGGAAAGAAAAGGAACATGAAGATGTTGACACCCAAGCAACGAATGACCCAAATTGCCTGGAGGCATCGAGGGCTGACAGGCTCCTCAAATTCTTTCTTATGCCAGGGATGCGAGCCCAGCTCGAGTTACTTCGACACCTGATCATTCTTTGGGACATCAGTTGAGAGATCTTTGTCATTGGGGATGAGGAGTTGGATTTGGAGACTTTAGATATATACTTCATCACTAGGCTGTCTCGCAGAGGGGAACGAGTGAACTTGTATGGTTCACATTCGATTGGGGCAAGAATATCTTCCTTGCTTGCCAAGCACTCCCCTGAGGCCTTGAAATCCAAGAGTTTGAAGATAGATATCTCTAGGATCTGACACTAAGGGTGCTTCTATTGATGATCAACAGAGTGGCGGGGTCCCAGGCAGAACATGAGACTAACAAGTGAAAGTTCCTTTATGCTATTGACTACACAACTCCTACAATATTCAACTGGGCAGAGACCATGAAGATGAACATCAAGCACCAACTGTCCAAAGCTAAGGTGGGGAATCTGAAGCAATTTGGCTTCGGATAAGTGCTTGTGACCTTCTTCTTGGAACGAGTACCAATGTTCCAATATCAGTTGATTGAGGTAGATCCTCCTATGCCATGCGATTCGCGGGTGGCTCGATGGAGATGTTTGATGCCTAAGATCACTGGGGTTCAGCACATGTCATGCCGACCTACATTCTTTTCATGGCTATGATGAAAGAAGATCATCATGGGGGATTGGCCATACAACGACACTGATTTCCATGAAGATCCAGATATGCCCTTACCAGATGGAGAGGACTTCGATGATGAAGGTAAAAACCCAAAATTTTCAATTTTGATATTTTTTAATTATTTTTTGGTATATATGTGCTTATAACATTTCTCTTGTTAATGCAGACATTGGACCAGAGTAGCCTGCTAGGATTTCCCCAATAGCCAAGCACATTCCCCACCGTATTGACAATGTCGCTTGTTATCAGGAATGGAGTAACAGCGAGGAGGAGATCGTGAGGAACCTTGAGTGTTGACTCATGGTATCCTAGAGTATTCTTAGGTAGGAGAAATTTCTCATCAGTACCAGAGACACATGGTGGGAGTCTTGAAGTGAATCCGTCAATTTCTGACTTATGTTGCACAAGTCGTATCATGCTACCACGATCACCATGTTGATTAGTTCTTAGGCCCAGTACCTACATATGTTTTGAGGCCTACATGCCATGGATAGATGAGGCCTGTAAGCCATCAGTGTTATTTAGAAACACATTATTTTTGGGATTCTGATGTATCAAACATTATCACCATAGATATAATATTATATATATACATATATATATGGATATATATAAATATATATATATATATATATATATATTATATATATGTATGTATATGTGTATATGTGTATGTATATGTAGATGTATATATATATATATATATTATATATATATATATATATATTATTATATATATATATATATAATATATATATATATATATATATATAATATATATATATATATGTTGTATTTTACTATCTACTATGGTACAACTAGTTTGTTTTATCTTTTACATGTTTTGTAAATGTCTGTCTAACACATGATTAGCTAATGCATCTGTTAATGCATTCATGCATCTAGGAATATAATGATATGTAATGTAATCAAAATTCCTTTCCAATAGACGAATACAAAGATAAATTCTCAATATTTGAGGGTTTCTAATGGAATACTGTCTGTTGAGATGAAGGATGACAAGCTATGAATCCAGGATGACAACGAGTTATCTAATTCCCAGAGCGATGGCTTCTGAGAATAGTTCGATGACCACACTATATTCAACAATGTTGTTGGTTGTGCAACCTATATAGATACCTTGAAGGTCAACCAAATCGCCATTAGGGTCATAATTAGCCCATGTTGTAGATGATAGGTTCCGGGTACTATGGTAAGCACCATCAGTGAAACCAATGTGGGGAGTCGTAGGCATCTGCAAAGTAAGAAAAGCATAGTAAACAGGAAAGTTGTTTGAAAATTATCACAAAAAACCATGCTCTACAAAAATGAATCACACACTAATGTACACAAGTAACCATGCAAGATGATCTAAGCATAGTACCTCTTGAGGTAAAGCTCATTTCGGGGCTTATTAAGAGGATTTCCTTCATAATCAATAATCTCACATGCTCCTTTTTGCAAAATACATTTCATGATTTAGGGCCCATGCCACATAGGCTTGAACTTGCCTGCGCCCAACTTATCATTAGCTTGGTCATATAGTAAGACCAAATCACCCTTAGAGAATGCACGAGGGGAGACCGAGTGATGGAAATGGGAATTGACCTATTTCTTTTGTGCTTTGATGGCCAAGGTGGCGAGGCGGTGAGTCTCGTCCGGCCTTTATAGATATAAGAGGCATTCCTCTTGAGGTGATGTTTTAGGTTGGAGTTCAACATCTAATTTGAGTGAAGGAATCTTGCATTTGATGGGAAATGTTGCTTCCAAAACATAGACCAGTTGGAATGGTGTCAACCAATTGCGTCTTTGGTTGAGGTTCGGTAGGCCCACAAAGCTAGAGAAAGCATGAGGTGCCAATTTGATTTGTGGATCACAATAGTATGTTGAAGCATTGTGACCAAGATTTTGTTCACAACTTCAACTTGGCCATTGGCCTGAGGGTAATATGGGGTTGAGCCATCGTGGCACAAGCCCAATGTAGATGTTAGCTCAGCCATCATGTAATCTTTGAAATGGGAGCCATGGTCAGTGATAATGGCTTGGGATACACCAAACCTAGAAATAACATGGTTGAAAAGGAATTGAGTCGCCGTCTTACTATCTGCAGAATATGTAGGCATCATTTCGGACCATTTGGTGAAATACTCCATAGCGACGATAATATAGCCATGCTCCCCAGCTGAACAAGGTTTACATGTCATATAATTGATGCCCCATTTGGCAAAGGGACCAACGGTAATGAGGGGGTGTAGGTGAGTGGGTGGAGGGCACATCTTGTGTTGGTAAATTTGGCATTCATGGCACTTGTGAATAGAAAGAATGTAGTCCTTGAAGATAGACGGCTAGAAAGAATTAGCATGAAGGATTTTTTGAGTTGTAGCATAATGAGACATATGACCACCACATGCCCTAGAGTGGTAATCATTGACAACTCTTTCAGCTTACTCGATCATAAGGCATCGGCGAAGAATTGAATCGACATTGACATGGCATAAAGTATTAGCTAATAATATGGTAGGGTTGGGACTGATGTCGAATCCTTCAACGATCATCCTCGTTCAATGCGGACCGAAACGTGGACGTCTGGAGATACATGATTATATCACTGTACCATGGATCAAGGGTTCTAATGAGGAAAGGGGTCTCACCTGGAAGTTGTTCATCTGCACCAGTAGGGAGAGACTTGGAGGGAAGGGAACAAATCAATTTGGCAAAAATAAGTGACTTCTTATATTTGGCTGTAGTGAATACCAAATCAAATTCTTGCAAGATTACGATCCATTTAGAATACTTTCCCCCCAAAAGCTAATGAGTCAGGATATAGTTCATGGGGTTGCATTTAGAAATCACTGTAGTCATGCTCAAAAGGATATAGTGCCGAAAGGGTTGAATAGCCTAGGTGATAGCCAATGCCAACTTCTTGACATGTGCATAATGCATTTTAGTGTCGAGGAGATTCCAACTAAGGTAGTAGATGACATGTTCGTTGCCTTCATCATCATATTGGACCAAGACCATAGCAATGGTGCTAGGGGCCGCAGCTAGGTAAAGGAAGTAATAGCGATAATAGTATGGTGGATGCAATAGAGGAGAATTTACAAGGACAACCTTGAGACCGTCAAAGGATTTTTGGGCCACCTCGTCCCATACAAAGGGAGTTCCTTGTTTGAGCAACCGGGTAAATCCTATGGCTAGCCTGGCATAGTTGGGTATAAAATGACAGAGAAAATTAGCCTTTCCTTGTAGAATTTGGAGTTGGTGCAGTGAGGATGGAGGGGTTAAATTTACAATGGGCTCGACTTTTAGCGGATCCAGGTGAATATTGTCCTTGGATTCGATGAAGCTGAGGAGTCGTCATGATTCTACATAAAAAAAACAATTGTGCGGGTTTAACCGAATGCTATAGTGCTTGCAGTGTAGAAAAATATGTGGAATATGGTCTGGGTGATCTTGGCACTTACGAGAATGAGTGGGAAGGTCATCCAAGTAAGGCTGGACAATGTTACAAATATCATGAAATGCATAGGACATTGCCCATTGAAACGTGGCTCGAACATTTTTGAGGCCAAAATGGATCTTCTTGTATGCAAATTTACCCCACGGACAGATAAAGGATGTATTTTCTTGATCAGTCGTGAGATGTTTATCTGGTTATAACCAGAAAAACCATCCATAAAGGAGAAGATCATGCTCTTGCCACATTTATCAATGATTTCATCAATGAAGCGAGTAGGATAGTTGTCTTTAGGACATGGACGATTGAGATCTCGATAATCTATGCAAACATGGATCATACCTTATTTTTAGTCACCGGGACAATATTAGACACCCAGTCTTAAGGGGGATGTGATATATGAACCCAACTTTCAGAAGCTTTTCAACTTTACCCTTAATAGCAACATCTTTCCTAGGGTGCATCGGGCGAAGCCGTTGGCGAACAGGCTTTGCGTGCGGATACGTTGGTATTTCGTGAACTATAATGCTACAATCAATTTCGGGCATTTATTCATAGGTCTGTGCAAACACATCATGGAATTCCTGAAATAGACGAGTATATGACTTGAACTTATCTGGAGAACAAGATACCCCAATATGAACATGTTTAATGATACCGGGTTTGATATAAATGTAAATCAACATTGTTTGGGTAATATTACCCTGATTTCCTTCTGACCATACTTCATGAGTAATAATTTTTGGTTGGAGAAGAGGACTCTTCGAAAGTGGTAGACCTAACCATTGGGTGAGGCAGGAATGAGGAGCAATGATGAGTATTGATCCAAGGTGGTTCCTCGAGAGACATGATTTCCATGATATCTTGAATAGCAAGGAAGGTCTCAGCTAAGGGATTAGGTGATTCTAGAGTGCCAAGCCATGGGGATTGAGAGTATGTATCAAAATAGGTCTTTGACATAGAAGAATTGAAGGATGGAGGGTTCTAAGCTGAAACAATTTCCACATAATTGAATTCGACGGGACTAAGCGGCATAACCTCATCCCAAGTATTAGCGAGATTCAGTGCGGGTATGACCTAAGGATCATATTTGACCGAGATCATGTTGACAGAGGCAACATGAAAAGGTGGGAGTGGAAAAATTCCCATTAATGCATAATATTTAAAGAGACCCATCCCCACACTCTAATAGGTAGCACCAATATGTTTGACATATGGAACATTGCCATCTGAGGAGGAAGAGGGAAAGAAAGACAACTGGTCGACGGTGACAATCCTCCCTTCATGGAGAAACCAGCTCACAAAAGATAGAAAAGATAGATCAATGCCTTAGAATTTAGCCTTTTTGAGGGGGAAACCTCCTTTACATTGCATAAATGAACAATTCTTGGATGATACAAATGACAAAACCTCCTTTCTATATATAGGAGTCTAAGGAGTCACAATATAACCAAGCCGATCTAACAATAATAATATAAAGGCACAAAAATAACAATAGAAGGATTCTATGGGGCACAGTAATAACAATATGGGGACAATAGGGGCACAACAATATTAATAAGGATACAACTACAATAGTAATGGG
>APFE030079606.1:0-12429 GCA_000404065.3 Pinus taeda | reverse complement strand
TGACCAAGGAATACATGAAATAATTCATTAACAATCATTGAGAAGAATGGACTTATTTGTATTAAATAATCAAAGGAACCATTACAACCTGAGCCTTGGTGTTGTGCAAGCTCCTCCCAGGGTCCAGCAAGAGATTTCCTCTACTTTGACAAGCTCACCCACTCCCATTATGGCAACAAGGAAGGATAGTGATCTCTCCTCACAAGTCAACAAATGGAAGTCCTAATTCCAGCAGCATTTACCCTTTAGAATGTTCAGCTTTCAACCTCCCCTCCTTTGGCCCCAATGCGTGTATTTATAGTATTCTAGAAGAGGTTATTCAGTTCCAACATCAATGGGATACTCCCTCTTTTGGATGGGGTAGCTCCTCTCTTGATGGGATAAGCTCCTCTATCATAGGGGTGCATGAACCATCTAGAGGCGCTCAATACACGTCAAAAACTATTCTAGAAGGCTCTAGAAGTGACCACAAGTAACTTTTTAAAGATGAAACTTGCGGCTTTTGACCTTTACAGGGGTACGCACCCAACCTTTAGCTTACAGAGCGTATTACTACGCAGGTCTAATGTGTTTGGAGTGGGTACCCGCAGGCAAGGTAGAGAGAACCTGCGTACCCAGAGATAAACATGTTTTCAAGTGACTTTCTTTCTCTTTGAAGTTTTGACATGAAGAGCAGAGGTATGGGGCTTGACAAAGAGGACAATGTGGCTATTGATGAGGCCACATAAACTGCAGATAGTCAAGGTGACAAAATTCAGTGTAACAGTTATGTTCAATTGGTTACATCAGTTATTCCTCATACGAAACTTTTCATGGTTGTTTAACATATTTTCTTTTCACGTTTTTACAACAGTAAATTAACTATCTAGAAACAATGACACTAACTAATTCCTATTGTTCCTAATTACACTTCACTAAATTAACTTAGGAAACTTAATAAAAGAAGAATAAAAAAAACAAGTACGCTATCCATTTAGTAAATTAACTCCTTCGTTCCCTTCAGAGACCTTATCGCCTTCACTTTGTCTTTGTCCTGTCAGCCAGATGCTCCTGCATCATTTTGGCAACATCATTACTTTCTCTTAGCAAAAAAGGGATTATTCCTCTTCTTCTTCATATCCACTTTCTTCTCTTCTATTTCCTCCTCTATTTTTTTCTCACTATCACCCATATTGAAATAAATCGAATCTGATTCAAGATCAACATGTTTAGATTCCTATTTTATATCCAATCCAAAAATATTGTATTCAAGAGGTCATATATAATTATTGCTTATGTGTCTTCCTCAAAAACTCTTAAAATAAAATCAATTTCTTTCTTTACTTCTTTCTTTGGAATTTCTTTGCAAGGATTTTTTTGGGAGAAATCATCCCAAGTTATCCTATTTCTCCCCATTCATTATGAATTCACTCCTTTAGTAGGTTTCTATACCAAAAAACCCAAATGTGGTGTTTCCCTAATGTTGTCACCCAAAAGTGATGGACTTTTACAATGTTCTCTTAAAATCCTTATTTCAATATCAATTTGGGGTCTTTTAAATTACAAAACGCTCAATAAATATATGCATTTGGCTTTATCCATTTCCTAGCTCAAGAAATTGGAAAAAATAACTATAATTATTTGTAAATAATTAAAATTAATTACAAGAAAAATTCTAAACCGGTTCCTATTTATATGCAAAAGTTGAAGAAAACAAAATTAACTCTAGCAATGATAAATAAACTATCCATCAATGAAACTAATTAATGAAAAAGAAAGATAACTCTCAGAAAAACCAACTAATTGGCTCTGTTGAAAGAAAATAAATCCAAGTAAAGTTGCTATCGAGATCAAATACAACTATCTAAAAGTAAAAGTGTAAATGAAACAAAGGATGTTGTTGAAATGAAATGTTGTGAAACTGAAACATATATATAGAAATAATTTTTGCACTATGAAAATAGATGAAATATGTCTAAAACCTAAAATGAGTAAATACATGTAATGGAAAATATGTGTAGTAAAAGAAATTAAGTAATAAGAAAGTCTAGATTGTATAAGAGAAAGGAAATGACCACCATGATTGTAGAGTGGCCCTAGCTCTATAGTCAGCAGGTGCATTTCACATTTTCTGCACTCATAAGAACTAAAATAGCTAAATTCTATTTAACAAATGGTAATAATAGCAATCTCCAAAACATCAAACCCTATGATCTCGACTCTCATAACTTATATAAAAATGTTGACACAATTGCTTGCTACATTTTAGTGGTTTTTTCCAGGAATAAAGGAGGAAATGTGTTTTAGTTATAGTAGTGAGATTTCTCAAAACATAAACCAACTTAATTACTTTTCCTTAATTTCCATTCCACATCCTATTTTCAAGCCCTTTGGAATGAATTTCCTAAAGTGGGTTGAGACAAATTCGTAAGGATGAGTTGAAACTAAAAAGTAGTAATAATAATAAAAAGTAAATACCTACAAAAGAAAAAATGCATAATTACTAATGGAATTTTCAACGGTAATGGTATATTTTATTGAAAATTCTTTTAGCTATAGAGAATGGCTATAAAGATGGTATGAATCTTAATTCTATAGATAAAATCCTCAACATGAGTATGGTATAAAAGATTTTTTGAGTTTCATGATTAATGATGAAGATTTTTGCAATTTTTCTTTCCACAATTTGAAATTGTAAAAGGGTATCCCACTTTACCTGGAAACTCATAACCAACCAACACTCATAGAGCTTATATAATTGTTAGCTTATTATTAAAAACAAATCATTGTCACTAGATCCAATCACTCTAATTATGATGAATAACTGGGATGTAAATGGATTAAAATGGATGAAACAAGTGATTTTATAAGGAAAATGGTGGTAAAAGGGGTGATTAGGAGTGAGAAATCCAACCCTCATCACCATGCTTGAGGGTGCTTCATGTGATTTGGAGTGTATGGCATGTTAACGATCAATGGTTGTATTATGATGGACATACACTTCAGAGATAGCTTACTACATGGATTATCTTACCTTAATGGTGATCCATATGTAGTACACCTCCTTAAGTGGTTGGAGATGTATGTTTCATTTTAATAGTCTTCATGACATACACATCAAATCCTTGGTTTTGTATTTGGGAGGATAACCTATTTTGAGGAGTGTTGGGAATCTACGAGGAGGGTGTTGTGTCATACGTAGAATGGGTACACTTGGATTATTAATTAAAGGGTTGTGCTTTAGTTTTGTAAGCTCGGGTTAAGTAGTGGTGATGGAGGTGTGGTGGACATGATTGTTTGTGTGGTCTAGCAGAGAGTAGTCAATTGTTGGATACCTTTAGAAGAAGAATGTTGGGAACTTACTATGTACTACTCAATTGGGACCCTTTCTTTAGGAATTTTATACCTTACAACTTGTCATGTGTTCATTAGAGTTGTAGTGCTTTGCATGTTGGCTTGTCAAATATTTATTTAGCTTTCTTAGAGGAGTGACATAAAATTGTTTCCTTCACTTTTACTTATTCTGTGTGCTTTACTCTTAGGTCTCAAGCACTAGAGTTCTTGTGTTTATGCAAGATAGGAGTTAGGGTTATGGTTTTTCAATAAGAAGAAAAGGGATGAAATGGATTGGGAGAAATGCTAGGGAATAAAAGAGAGGGCTTGTTATTATGGTTCCTATGAGATAAAATCACTAGGATTTTGTGGCAATGGAAACTTAGTGCTACTTGGAGTGATAGATGTGGAGAAGATAAAAGAGTTTTCTTTTTCTTTTTACTGTACACTTATGTGATGTAAGATCAAGTACCAAAGAGGAATTTCCAACATGTATACTTTCTAGATGTTTGGTGGAGTGACTAGCTTTGGTTGGGAGTAATTCTTAGATAAGAGTTGTAAGCTAGGGTATGTTATTTGTGGTGGATGATTTAGCAAGGATTTGGAAAGCATCACATGTGATAAATTCTATTAGATATTGGTATGAACTTATAACTCCATCTTATGTATATATGAAGCATGTTTTTTTTTTCCAAAATATGTGTACTTAAACATACGACTTTCAAGTTACATTCTTGTGATGATTGAGTAGTTTCTAAGAGTTTCTTACACAAATTTATTTACGTAAAAATGGTAAGATTTTGTTAAGCGAATTTAAGAACGCATAGAATCTAAGTGGCTATATTAATAGCTGTAATAAATCTAGTATTTTTTCATATTTAGAAGTATGCCTTAAGTGGTGAAAACATTGTTCCTTTGAAGTACAATCAATTCGTGTTTCTTGTTTTGGCCCATATTATGTAATCAATTGGATAGAATTGAAATATACACCATTGTAATTTATATCTCAAGTTCATCCCTATGACTAAAATTTCACAAGAAATAAGTTAAATGAACCTCAAATTCAAGGTGAAATTTTTGAATTTGTATTATTGTGGCAATTCTCAAAATTCCATGACTTTCTCCTACTTCCTTTATCTCTATTCACCATTAAATGTAAGTGTTGAAGCATCCAAATGAAACAAGTTTGACCTACTTAAAATCCATAACTCTGTCCGCATTTTTGTGTGTGATTTATGAGATATTATTCCTGCATCCTCTTCCCATAGCATATAAGTGGAAGAAACTTTTATTTATATCCCATCCTCTTAATGGTATACTTTTTTATTTGAGTCTCCAACATCCCTCATCTCCTTAAGGTTTAACTAAAATTTGAGCATATGAAGTTGTATGTGGTTGAAATAGAAGCATTTAGTATTCTACTCTCCTTCATGGGGTTGACTCCACAAACTTTTGTAAACTTTTTATTTTTGCTATTAGTTTTTTTTTTTCAATTTTTTTTGTTTCTACTATTAGCATCTTATTATTTGTCCCATGTATAAGATGTAAATATATTACAATGACATGGACCAATATTCTAAACCGATGTGTTGAATTTTTGTTTACCAACCCAAGAAATATTATATCTCACTAGAAATGGACCCAAATCCTTTGTTTTTCCAATTAATAGGGTCATAGGTTTATCCTAAAATATGGAAATAAAGAGAATCAATAAGGTTAAGGAGGCATGCTCTACTAGGAAAGTCTCAAACTAGGAATTCATGTAACCTTTCTTCTAAAATGTGTAGACCCACCCTTTTCTCTAACCATGTTAATTTCATTATATTTCTTAAATCCAATTACCATAGTTAGAGATATTATCTACTACAATCTCTTTGAATGAGTCTCAAATATCTTCACCCTCCTGGTGAAACAACTAAGAATTGTCTCTCATCTTCATCCAAAATGGGATTAAATTCCTCAAAAATGATTTGATATTCTTATCTAAATTCCCCCTACCCCCCTCCCATTACCAATAACCCTTTCTCATTTTCATCCAAAATGATATCGAAATCCTCAACAATGATTCAATATTCTTATCAAAGTTCCTCCAATGAGACTTTCAAAGAGTCCCAACATGCCCTTTTTTCCCTATTACAGTATGGATATTATAATTTAGTTATTTGGACCATATAATCTATTCCCTTAACAACAAAACCCATAATCATCTAGTGAGTGGATTTAATCACATGTCCTTTTTGAAACATTGTAAGCTCCCATGCAAGACCTTCGAATATTTTGACATTATTTTCTAGAAAAAAACATTGGATTCTTTAACCATAACTTGTACAATTTCATTGCCACTTAGATATAGATCAATTGGAAATAGAGTGCACTATTAAGGAACTCCTTACCACCTCATTGGTTCAAACCTCAATAAATTCTATGTCATTCTTATCGAGTAGCATGGGTATACCTAATGATTATAGAAATAGTTATTGGAATCAACCCCATTTCATACAAGTACCATTCTGAACCAATTTTCGATTCCACCTATCCCAAAAAATAATGCACAATTTGGTTATGAGGAAGATATTGTGTTTTTTTCTTCATTTATTAATAATCTTGCATTTCATTTTTTTATTACGGCCTAAACCCATGATTTCATGATAGAATTTCCAAACTTGATTTTTTTTGGGATCCTCATCATAAGCTCATAAAAATTGTATATTTATTTCCCATTGCATTTTCACTATTTTTCTCTTGTTTTCTAGTCTATTTAATGAATTTTCACCATTGATTCACTCTACAACCCTATACCTTGAATAAAATCTCCATGTCCCTCTTTATCATTAGAAAGATGAGTTGGCCCACATTTATGGGGTCCCTCAGAGACTTTTCTAAGAGATCCTTCAATTGTGTTTGTGAGGGATTATTATGAACCATCCTTGCAACCATCAAGGTTCTAATCGGTGTTCAACCTTATTTAATATTTTTCTTGCTATAATTTATTTGTTCCATGAGTTTGGACATGGTTCTATAGATATATTAGAGTGCCTTACATTAGCATTTATCCTTCTTCCATTTTGAGAAGGGGTTGGAGGTTCCGTTTTGTTGTGTACACCCTTAAGATTTTCTAAACACAAAATAGTGAATCTATTAGTAGTTCCATGATTTGATAATTTTCCCATTTTCCTTTTTGTTACTACCAATTTTTTTTTTTTTACCACCATTTGTCCTAAGAGTGAAGATATTATTTTTTACTATCTCTTTCACCTAGGAGAGTTTCTCAAACATCAAGAAGTAGTCCTAGGAAAAATTTCCATTCATATGAAAAAAATTGCACTAAAACAATAATTGTTCGTAGTCCATTTTTTTAGGTGAATCTAGACATAAATTGGAGTTTGAACACGTTGAGGAGGCCCTTATACAAGTTAATTACTATATATAATATATCAAAAGCATATTTTTCACCTTATTGAATGCTATGTATGTATCTACCTAAAGATTTACTCATCATTTCGAAAGTTTTCAAGTTTGGTAGATTGAGAAGTGAGAAGGGATGCTAGACCCACATAGAGGTACTAATTGGAACCTCCCATTTTGGGTTGAAACCTAATGATCGAAAATTCAAATAAATTCCACAAAAGATTCAAGTCAAAGGTCCATTTCAAAAAAATAATTTTCCTTAGAACTAGAAGTGAAATGCATAATAGAATTTTTGATAGAAATAAAAGAAGGCATTAGCATTCAAATGGTGTGTCCAACTCTTATTGATCCAATCCTCTAAATTTCTAGTATTGAGTAATATCCTTGTAAATTACACAACCAAAGCATGGTAAAAATAATGAAAATCCCTCCTCTTCAAGTTATTAGAGAGGATTATAAAATTGTGCATTTCTTCCATTCAATTGACAAATCGTCTCTTAAAGTTTGTTAGGCCATTTTTTGATTTCTCAGTGACTACAATGGTCTTTTTTTTTTAATCTATTAAGTTAGCCTCAAAGCACTAATGTAACCAAGAAGTAGAACCACCAGAAATCATGGGCAAAGCCAAAATTCAATTTGATTAGAAAAACAAGAAAAACTCACCACTTACACTATACTTTTGTTTCTACTCGATGTGATTTAAAACAAATAAACTTTACTATCAAAGAAATTATTTTCCATCTAATTCTATTTAGTTAATAAATAATGGTAAAACTAATTTTAATAAGTGAAAAAATTATAAATCCATTACTTTTGCACTTCACCATTAGAGTATTTAGGCATTTTGATCAAAGTAGTACACACATTTCTTGCAAGCTAAAAATAATTATTCAAGGCTTAATTCAAATTCCATTTCCATATAAATGGGGTGATAAGTTTTCCAACACTTTATCAACATAATCTTTCAAATTTTATTATTAATATGATCACATCTCATGGAGATACAAAAAAATAAAAATGCATTCCATCATTTTATTTTCCTTTTATTTTGTATTTAACTTCATCAAATATTTAAGAACTTTGTAACCAATTGTTTGATATCTTGTGAAATAAATTTTCACTAACTTTATAAATCCTTTATTTGATTATTTTCATTTTTTTTGTTCAATGATGGTTGGTAATTTCTAACGAAATATCTTTTTCCACTATAACATTTTTAACAACTATTTTTCTTAACTAGAAATTCAGTGGAGCTATTACCAAGACATGTGAAAACAATACATCCCACACTATGGAGACACCTACCCCTTGATTTGCATCACAATGATTTTAAATTTAAAGGAAAGTGATTTTTGGATGTTAAGGAACTTTCCCACAATTTTAGCATGCATCCTCTTCACCACTAGTACCTGCACTTTCTATAATCTCTTTAAAGAATAATGGGTTTAGGGAATGCATAATTTTTACTAAAATAGGTACAAATATTCTAATTCTCACTAATATTCATCATGGAATACATATGCATTTTGATTCACCATCAGATTTAATTTATTTGTAAATATTTAATTATTCACATCCACACAACATGCTCCATAGAAAAAGCATACATATTGTTGAAAAGCTCCAACAAATCCAACTTTTGAAATTGAATCTAAAGCCACAAAGTATTAAAAAAGTCTAAATTAAAAAATAAGAGAATAAATTGTTCATAAAATATTCGATGTTATGTATTAATTATGTGGTTTTCTTTGCAACAATGTGCTCTTTGACATCTCTATATTTCTTGCACTGGCATTCCATTTAATTAATTTTATTTTTTGATTGGGAGCATTTTAATGTTTTTTGGAATTAGTTCAATAGAAATAATAGGATTTGTTTGAGCTTCCCAACAATGTTTACTTGCGCATAAGTCACCCACCCCCCTTATCCTTAGGACATATTATGTGGACATATGTCAACAATAAACATGATGATAAGTAATGTTTGTGGCTTGGAATACTTTCTAAGTATAAAATTTCTTCTCTAATGTTTTATCCCACAATATTTGTAAATTTTGGTTTAGGGTAGCATATACATCCCAACTTACCATGATCATTATGCCAATGTAGGTGCCGACAATGCTACCGACACTCCTACTAAAATATTAATTGGTTGTAAGATGAAATTGTATTGTTTTATTGGACCCCCTCATCCTCACTCTAGGGTGGATATGTCATGTGGATAGTGTGGATATTAAACAATTCTCTCCCCTCTCCAACTATATTATAAACATTATTTTAGTTATAAAGTAGTTTTCAAGCATTGTAACCAATTTTTCAGAAAATCCTCTCTAACAATGTTATTTCATTTTGTTAATGAGTAGAAGGAAAAATGGAAATAAGATACAAAAGTCCAAATTAATATAAAATAAATAGATATCAAGAAAGCATTGTGCAAAACATAAAGTATTTAATTATCATGTGACTAACAAGTGAAAAACATAATGGAGTTTTAGAGATATAGGTTGAATAGAAAAAGTGGTTGAAAATGGACTATTTTATTTCATGCGCAAAACATGAAAATAAAGTACACACAATATCAACATCATACAAGAAAAGAGTGTCAAAAGAAGACAATAAAAGTCATTTTTAAGATGCATATTCCAATATATCAAAAAGAATGAGGAGTTACATATAAAGAAGCCAAGTTCAATACGCTAGAACTCTAATACAATGCTAATATCACCTATAATTTTAAAGATTCCACCAGGAAATAAAGTATAAAATATTTACCTCAATGTTCAATCTTGCTAAATTAGAAGGTTGTGAAAAACATTTGTGCACACACACACACACATATATCATGTGTGGAAGGAAGAATGAGAATATGTCAAAGGCGAAATTGACATAAAGTAAATAGATAAAAGGATAATATTTTGTAAACATAAAATGTTTAATTCTCATGTGACTAACAAGTGAATAATAGAAAGTTGGAGTTGTGAGAGAAATAGGTCAAAATGGAAAAGTTGTTGAAAATAGTGTTTTATTTTATGTGCAAAACATGAAAATGAGGTACAAGAATGTTAAGAACATATAAGAAAAGAGAGAGAGAAAAGAAGAAAAAAACATGCATTTTTAAATTGCATATATGTAAAAATAAACGCAACATATAAAAAAGAATGACAAATTAAATATAAAGGCCTAAAGGTAAATTCATTAAAACATTAATAAATTGATAAGGCCTCCATATCTTGTGAATGTGAGACTTAAAAATGTTGTGGGATTAATGGTGAAAAAAATATTCTCTTTGTATGTCATAAGTTTAATTAAAAAATGGAGCGGCCATGTACTTTTTAATACACTAAGAAATCAAATCAACATGCAAAGGGGGGGGGGTTAGGGGTCGCTTTGTTGAAAGATATGTTTTGTACATCATTTGGTTGTTCTCATATGGTCAATTCCGCTTAACTAGTATCAACAAGGTCCCCTAAGGCTTACACGAATTTTTTCTCTCTCTTAATGGATTCTAATTAAATGGAGAATGAATGATAGTAATAGAGTTTCTTATTAAAAAAAATATATAAAACATTTTATTTTTATTTTTTATTATTATTATTTGATATATATATATATAATATATATTGAATAATTTTATACATAACGAATTGCTTCCCCATTTATATCTTGTAGTTCTTCATTTATTCGTATTTATATTCCTCTTTGTTTTTAGGGTGCTTCCCTATTGGTTTACTGATCTCATTGTACTTTAATTTTGTTGAAGATTTGCAAGGTAGACTACCTTATTTCTGAATTTTATCCTTCTACTTTGTCATTAATTTTCTCAATAATGTCTACTTATTTTCACCATCTCTTCCACATCATTAAATCCCATAGCACTAACTATGTATAAAGGGCTATGCTCTCAATCAAGGATTTTGGTATATTTTCAACCAAAACACATCAAATTGATTTTTTCTAGGTAATGTTATCGTATGTAATTCTATGTAATTATATAGACATGATACAATCTCATCCTTGAGCGATGCTACAACCACATATTTTCTTGGGTTTAAAGAAAAAATTCTTCTTACCGTAGGTGAAAAGAAACAAAGGGTACTAAAACCCACATCAATGATGTGATTATAGGGCCTCTAAGGATATCCACAATGAAATGTAACCCTATTAGTTTTTAAACTCTTTCTACATTAATTTTGGCGAGGGGTTTTGCATTTTTACAAGGAACACCTGCCTGTTTTCTTAGTTTTCTTCATCCAATTCCTCTCTCTAGTTTTATCAAGAATTTGTACTTAGTTTGACATTCTCTTTCACATTAGGCATTCTCATGGTACCATCAATATTTAAATGGTTTACTATTAATCAATAATTTTTATATATTCTTAGTGAAGAAGCGTTAAATTGATTTTCCATGGGAAACATTTTTCCTAGGTACTTCCACACAAATATGTACACATAATACAATGGCATCCTCAAAGGAGTCTACAACCTCAAAGGTAACAATTCTTCTTTACATAGGTCAAAAGAGACAGGGTATTGCAACTTGTGCTAGTGGTTTATTCCAAACTTTCTCCAAAGCTACCACAAACAAGAAAAAATTAAATAGAAACAATCATCTCGAAAATAAAAGAGCTACAACTAAAATTATTTTCTACTCCTCCCTATCAAAGTGTAAAAATTTCATTGTCAAGCCTAATTAGACTCCATGGATTTACCCCCTAAGGTCTAATAGCAAACTCTATGCTTTATAGTCATTCTTATTAAGGTAGGCCACAAAAACATTATTCCAAAGAATTTTTCCATTTTTTCCTAAGTTTTAGTGATATGTGACATCACTAGCTAGATTCCATGGATTTTCCAACTAAGGGCTAACAAATCAAGTACTCTATATAATTAGATTTACTAAGTGTAAAACCACGTCCCATATTTTACCCAATCCATGGCTTCTATATTTGTCACGATTTTTTGGATTTGTGTGCCAATAGAGTTTTAAAATGCTAGAAACAAAACTGTAATGCCTAAAGGGAAAATTCCCTTTAATTCCCTATATTGGGCTCACTCGAGCCAAAGCTCCCCCAAGTAAGGGCATGCCTAATTTTTAATGATCAAAATGTTCATTTTCAAGGATGATCACCTATTGCCTAATAACAAACCATGTGTTTATGAGTCCTTCCTATGTAGGTGGGTGGAAAAAATATTTTCCCAAAGAAGTTTTCCATTTTTGTCTAAATTTTAGTGATTTAAGAGTTTACTGTCCCTGTTATCCAAACTCCATGGACATTTCGCTCAGGCCTAACAAAAGGAGTACTCTATGTAATTAGCACTACTAAGTCCCAAACCAACTCCAACATTTAACCCAATTATTGATGTCTATGTTTGTGAGAATTTCTAGATATATGTATCAAGAGTTTTTAAAGGAGTAAAAAAATTATAATGATGAAAGGGGAAATCCCCTTTAAGCCTCTCTATGGGAGTCACCAGAGCTAGAGCTTCCCCAAGCAAGGGTATGTCTAGCTTTTATTCATCAAAATGTTCGTTTTCAAGTCTAATCAAACTCCATGGATCTATTAGCTGAGGCCTAATAAAAAATTATGTGCTTCTCAATCCTTCCTATTTAGGTGGGTAACAATAACCATCTCCCAACCAAAATTTCCATAATTTTTAGTGACCTGAGTGTTCATTACCTCGATGAATTCGCTAACAAACCAATTACTCT
>APFE030079601.1:140744-158047 GCA_000404065.3 Pinus taeda | reverse complement strand
ACTAATGATGAGTTGTTAAACTAATTATTAACTCATAATGCAACTAAAGAATACATCAGTTAACACAGTTGCATGTCAATGCATGTTTAGTTCAGCAGGGACAGGTGTTAGAGGATCAGATTGCTATCAGTTGTGACTATAGTTGGGCATGAGGATTTGCACAATCAATGAGATTGAGTTATGCCAATGAGAATTGGCCAATACCAAGTGATTATAGCCTCTGCTCACGTGATTCCCAGTGTGAGTGATTCTTTTGAGGTAAATACGAATTTGTTTCAACCATTCTCATCCATTCTTGAGCAGGTATTGAGCAGTGGAGGCAGGCAAGAAGTGGCATAGATTTGGAGATCAAATCTGAGCTGTATTGTGTGTAACAGGCGGAGAAAGTGTTGGATACTTGTGAGAAGTATTGATTATTGTAATGTTACATGTTCTCAATCATTAATATACAGATAGTGTCGGGTTTTCAGCCGTAAGCTTTCCCCGGGTTACATATTGTGTTAATGTGTGCATGCTCTTGATGTTTTATTGTTATTGATGTTGCTATATTGATGATCAACGTAGAGGAGCTTATGTATTGTGTATGTATTCCGCAATAGTACATGATCAGGATAATCTCCATTGAATATGTGTTAAACTATCAAACTTTCTACATGGTATCAGAGTTGTTGATCATCAGATCTACTATTCAGGAAGTGTTTACATTCTATTTCTTCAGGCAGAGTCCGTAATCAGGCCAGGTAGCCTCTGGATTCATCCTTCCTTTGGAAGGTGAGATATCTGGTGAATGCCCATACAGTCAATCTTTGTACGAGAAATATTTTTTTCTCACGAATCTTAGATTTGAGGTGGTTGAGTTTGGAGCTGGTGGAATTCGAATTTGCAGCAATGTTTTCTTAGTGTCAACAAGGCAATGTCTTTCAACGGATTGCGATTGGAGTATGCTCTTGAGGGCAGCTCAAACTATATTGCATGGAAGGACAGGATGGAGGTAGTATTGGATGATAATAGGCTGAAGGAGTTCATAGAGATGGATGTCCCAAAGCCTACTGATGCTACTCAACCTGATGCTTGGCAAAAGAAGACCGCAAAATGTCGAAGGATTCTGTTGGAGGGTGTGAAGGATCACATTGTGTCCAGCCGACATGGAAAGACTTCTCCATATCTGATGTGGAAGGCTTTAACAGATCTATTCCAAAGCAAGAGTGATCAAAAGAAGCTAGCGCTCAAAGATAAACTCAGAAACATCAAATGCAAGAAGGGTGACAGTATGCCCAAGTATCTCACGAAGTTCACTCAATGTCGAGATGAGCTGGGAAGTGTGGGGGTTGCTGTCGATGATGAGGACTTGGTGAGATTGGCTCTCCTTGGTCTTCCGAAGAGTTGGCATTCCTATCAAGACTCTATGGTCAGATCTTGTGCAGGAGGAGATCAGGCGGAGTACCAGGGACGGATCTTCATCAAAGGGAGCTGATGAAGAAAATTGCGCTTTGGTTGCTAAAGCAAAGAAAGAGAAGAGCAAGAAAGCTTCTCAGTCTGGTGCGAAAGGCAAGAAGTAGGACATGTCCAAGGTGAAGTGTTTTCACTGTCACCAGCATCGACACTATGCCACTAATTGTCCGCTAAAGAAGAAGAACAAGCAAGTTGTTGGATCTGCAATAGGAGAGGCTCTAGCCTCACAGCTTGAGCTTGATTTTTCATTGATCGCATGCTTGGTTTCAAGTGTGATGGGATTGGTGTGGTTCTTGGACAGTGGTGCATCTTTTCACATGATGGGAGATAGAGATTTGTTTTCTGATCTGGAGGACAAAGATCTTGGAGTGCACATCGAGATGGGCGATGATGGTAGATACAGTGCGACCAGTATCGGTACCATTTCCTTTGAGAGGGAGTCTAGTAAACCCTTCGTATTAAAGGAAGTCATGCATGTTCCAGGATTGAAGAAGAATCTTATCTCTGTGGTGATGTTAGAAGACAAGGGGTATGATGTTGTTTTCAGCAAGGGAAAAGCTTTCCTACGCAACAAGACAACTCGTGAGACCCGGAAGATAGGGGTTTGAGTAAGGAACCTTTATCAGTTGCATGTAGATGGATGCGCAACAATGGCAGGCAAGGCAGAAGGATTGGTGAGCCGGGATGATGGCGAGTTGTGGCACAGGAGATGGGTCACCTTTCCATGGAGCTTAAAAAAACTGCAGCAGATCACTACAGGGCTCCTAAACGCACACTTGCGCAGTCAAATCAGTGCAAGGGGTGTACTTTGGGGAAGTTTGTGAAAGCCACCTTTCACGAGAAAGATAGTCACGCCACAACAATCCTTGAGAAAATTCACACAGACATGTGTGGACCTTTCTCAGTAGCTTCGATAGCAAAGCACAGGTACTATGTGATTTTGTTGATGATTTCTCTCGAAAGTGCTGGATCTTCTTCATGCAGAAGAAGAGCAAGACATATTCAAAGTTCTGTGAATTCAAAGCACTGGTCGAGAAGGAGTTGGGGAAGAAGGTGAAGGCTCTTAGGAGCGATAATGGTGGTGAATACATCTCGAACGAGTTCAAGGATTTCTCCAAGGAAGAAGGGATTCGAAGAGAGCTCATAGCTCCCCATAACCCATAGCAGAATGGGGTAGCTGAGAGGAAGAACAAAACGATCATAGGTGTTGCACGGGCGATGTTGCATGATCAGGGCCTATCCCTTCACTTGTGGGCAGAAGCATGCAATACAACAATTTATGTGCAAAATTGTTGTCCTCATAAGATACTTGGCATGAGTACACCCAAGGAGGCGTATTCTGGTAAGAAGCCTGATCTTTCTCATTTGAGGATTTTTGGTGCTAACATTTACATGCATGTGACGAAGGATGCCAGGAAGAAGTTGGAGCCAACTGCTGAGGTTGGGATATTTGTGGGGTACACTGATACGCCCCAAAACTATCATGTGTATTTGCCAGACAGTGGTAAAACTGTTGTGCGACAGGATATAAAATTTCAGGAGGAGAAAGCCATGAAGTGTTTGCTTGAGAGGGAACTACACTTGCATGCAAATGAGGATCTATTAGTTCCTAAGGATGAGCTACAAGATGTGGATCAGCCATAGGACGAGGTTCATGGAGTGGAAGAGACCACTCAAGCAGCGCCAACCATCAGAGGGTGAAAGCGCTTGACAAAAGTTGAGCAACTGTCTCAAGATGCAAAGAAAGTTGTAGGACCACCTACAGCCCAACGTAGATAGAGACAATCACCTGATCGGTACACTGGATACATGGCTCTTATGAGTAAGTGTGTTGTGACTGAGCCATCCTCTTTCGAAGAAGCTGTGGAGGATCCCGCATGGGTAGACGCCATGGTGGAAGAGTATGATTCTATTGTCAAAAACAGTGCATGGGAGATTGTTCCTAGACCGGAAGGGAAATTAGTGGTGGGTTCGAGATAGATCTAAAAAGTTAAGTAGGTAGCTGGCAGGAGTGTGGAGAAGTACAAGGCAAGATTTGTTGCCTGAGGCTTTTCACAGATAGAGGGGATCGATTATGAGGAGACCTTTGCACCTGTCGCAGGGTATTCTTCCATATGGATGATTCTTTCTCTCTCAATGCAGATGGGATGGCACATTCATCAGATGGATGTGAAGACTACATTCCTCAATGAAGTCATTGAGGAGGAGGTGTACATTGAGCAGCCTGAAGGCTTTGAGGTCTTCAACAGTGAGTCGCATGTGTGCAGGCTTAAGAGAGCGTTGTATGGGTTGAAGCAAGCACCACGTGCTTGGTACACACAAATAGACGGCTATTTCATCGAACTTGGATTCTCCAAGAGCGAGGCGGATCCTAGCTTATACCAGATTGTGGTGGAGGGTAACTTACTTATCATTGTACTGTATGTAGATGATTTGATTCTAACGGGTGATGAGTTGTTGATACTTTCATGCAAGGATGATCTTGCTAAGGAGTTTGAGATGAAGGACTTGGGCCTCCTTCACTATTTCCTAGGATTGGAAATATGGCAGCGCAATGGTGGACTATTTGTTTCTCAGGGTAAGTATGCTCGGGAGATACTAGAGAAGTTCAACATGCATGGCTGCAAGCCTGTTGATACTCCTCTTCCTGGAGGTTGGAGGAAGGAGGATGCCACTTCGGGGAAGAAGTGGATGCCACTATTTATCGACAATTGGTGGGGTCACTGATGTATTTGGTCAATACATGACCCGATATATGCTATGCAATTAACCAGCTTTCACAAGCTATGGTTAAGCCTACCAAGCTCTTCTGGAAGGCAGGCAAGCATGTATTGCGTTATTTGAGAGGCACATCAAGATATGGATTGTGGTACAGATAGGAGGACGAGGTGAAGCTATGTGGCTTCACGGATGCAGATTGGGCAGGATGCCCAACGGACAGAAAGAGCACATCAAGAGGGGTCTTCAGTATTGGATCGACAGTAGTTTCTTGGTACAACAAGAAGCAGAGACCCGTGGCACTCAGTTTAGCAGAGGTCGAGTATATGGCAGTAAGTTTGGTTGCATGCGAGGCTATATGGATGAGGAAGATTCTGGTTGGTTTGTTCAGTTCTCATTTGGATCCTACTGTGATTTACTGTGATAACTAGAGTTGCATTATAGTCTTGGCTAATCCTGTATTTCATGATAGATCTAAACACATTGACATCAGGTACCATCATATCAAAGATTGTGTGCAGCGGAGGATCATGTTACTTTCATACATTCCAATGGAGGATCGGGATGCTGATATTTTGACGAAGGCTCTCACCAGGATCAAATTCGAATACCACCAAGGCAGGATAGGGGTTACTGATAATCCATATCTTGTCGAGAGGGAGTGTTGAGATTGCAACAAGATGATGGAGCTTTGTGAAAAGAGTCATCTTCACTAAGTGGGCCCGCAGGCAAATTATGGAGCAAAGTCTATTTTTAGACTATGTCTATTTTTAGACATATGGATCATGTCTATGAGTTGCAAGATGTTGTTTATGGATGATTGGTCAAGTTAGCAAAAATAGATGGACTTCTATTTTTAGACAACAGTGGTGACACTGTCAAGTCTAATTATAAAGCAGTAAAATATTATTAGCTTATAATAATATTTAGACTATAAACTTTATCTTATTCTCTTGGAGCACTTTAGTTTGAGCTACAGATATGGCACATGCAGCTGTCACAAAGAAATATGTTTTCTGTGTGGGTCAGTTGAGCTGTTGCATGCATGACTTCAGTTAGAACTCAATCAGTTGAGTTTGGTGGACTTGATTGTGGAGTTGATGGAGTTGTGTTCAGTTTGACTTGGTTAAACTAGTTGTAATTAGTCTAACTGCAAATAGACTAATGATGAGTTGTTAAACTAATTATTAACTCATAATGCAACTAAAGAATACATCAGCTAACTCAGTTGCATGTCAGTGCATGTTCAGTTCAGCAGGGACAAGTGTTAGAGGATCAGATTGCTATCAGTTGTGACTATAGTTGTGCATGAGGATTTGCACAATCAATGGGATTGAGTTATGCCAATGAGAATTGGCCAATACTAAGTGATTATAGCCTCTGCTCACGTGATTCCCAATGTGAGTGATTCTTTTGAGGTAAATACGAGTTTGGTTCAACCATTCTCATCCATTCTTGAGCAGGTATTGAGCAGTGGAGGCAGGCAAGCAGTGGCATAGATTTGGAGATCAGATCTGAGCTGTATTGTGTGTAACAGGTGGAGATAGTGCTGGATACTTGTGAGAAGTATTGGCTATTGTAATGTTACATGTTCTCAATCATTAATATACAGATAGTGTGGGGTTTTCAGCTATAAGCTTTCCCCGGGTTACATATTGTGTTAATGTGTGCATGCTCTTGATGTTTTATTGTTATTGATGCTGCTATATTGATGATCAACGTAGAGGAGCATATGTATTGTGTATGTATTCCGGAATAGTACATGATCAGGATAATCTCCATTGAATATGTGTTAAATTATTCAAACTTTCTACACTCCGCCCATATGTCTAAAAATAGAAGTCCATCTATTTTTACCAACATGACCAATCATCCACAAATAGCATCCTGCAACTCATAGACCATGATCCATATGTCTAAAAATAGACATAGTCCAAAAATAGACTTTGTGCCAAAAATAGCCTGCGGGCCCACTTAGTGAAGGCGGCTTCTTTTCACTAAGCTCCATTATCTTGTTGCATTTTCAACACTCCCTCTCAACAAGATATGGATTATCTGTAGCCCCTATCCTATCTCTGTGGTATTCAAATTTGCTCCTGGTCGCCTTCGTCAAGATATCAGCATCCTAATCCTCCGTGCGAATATATGAATGTACCATGATTCTCCGCTACACACAATCTCTGATATGATGGTACCTGATGTCGATGTGTTTGGATCTATCATGAAATACAGGATTAGCCAAGAGTTTAATGCAACTCTAGTTATCACAATAAATCACATTAGGATCCAAATGAGACCCAAACAACCTGACCAGGATCTTCCTCATCCATATAGCCTCATATGCAGCCAAACTTGCTGCCATATACTCGGCCTCCACAGAACTGAGTGCCACGGATCTATACTTCCTGCTGTACCAAGAAACTGTTGTCAACCTGATACTGAAGATCCCTCTAGATGTGCTCTTTCTGTCCGTTGGGCCTCCCTGCCTAATCTGCATCCGTGAAGCCACATAGATTCACCTCATCCTCCTGTCTGTACCACAATCCATATCCCGATGTGCCTCTGAGATAACGCAATACATGCTTTCCCACCTTCCAGAAGAGCTTGGTAGGCTTAACCATAGCTTGTGAAAGTTGGTTAATAGCATAGAATATATCGGGTCATGTATTGACCAAATACATAAGCGACCCCAAATATTGTCGATAAACAGTGGCATCCACTACCTTCGTTGAAGTAGCATCCTCCCTCCTCCAACCTCCAGGAAGAGGAGTGTCAACAGGCTTGCAGCCATGCATGTTGAACTTCTCCAGTATCTCCTGGGCATACTTACCCTGAGAAACAAGCAGTCCGTCACTGCGCTACCAAATTTCGAATCCCACGAAATAATGAAGGAGGCCCAAGTCCTTCATCTCAAACTCCCGAGTAAGATCCTCCTCGCATGAAAGTATCAACAGCTCATCTCCCGTTAGAATCAAATCATCTACATACAATACAATGATAAGCAACTTACCCTCCACCACAATCTGGTATAGGTTAGGATCCACCTCACTCTTGGAGAATCCAAGTCTGGTGAAATAGTTGTCTATCCATGTGTACCAAGCACGAGGTGCTTGTTTCAACCCATGCAGCGCTCTCTTGAGCCTGCACACATGCGACTCGCTCCTGAATATCTCGAAACCTTCGGGCTACTCTATTTACACTTCCTCCTCAATGACTCCATTTAGGAACGCAGTCTTCACATCCATCTAATGAATGTGCCACCCCATCTGCGCTGAGAGAGAAAGAATCATCCGTATGGAAGAATACCTTGCGATAGGTGCAAAGGTCTCCTCATAATCGATCCCCTCTATCTATGAGAAGCCTTAGGCAACAAATCTTGCCTTATACTTCTCCACACTCCCATCAGCTACCTGCTTCACTTTGTAGATCCATCTCGAAACCACCATTGATTTCCCTTCCGGTCTTAGGACAATCTCCCATGCACTGTTTCTGACAATCGAATCATACTCTTCCACCATGGCATCTCCCATGCGGGATCCTCCACATCTTCCTCGAAAGAGGATGGCTCCATCATGACACATTTTCTCACAAGGGCCATGTATCTAGTGTACCGATCAGGTGACTGTCTCTGTCTGCAGTGTGTTATATGTGGTCCTACAACCCTCTCTGCATCTTGATCCAGTCGCTCAGCTTCTGTAGTGCGCTTTCGCCCTCTGATGGCTGGTGTTGCATGAGTGGTCTCTTCCACTCCATGAACTTCCTTTTGTGGTTGATCCACATCCTGAAGCTCATCCTTAGGAACTAATAGCTCCTCATCTGCATGCAAGTGTGGCTCCCTCTCAAGCAAACACTTCATGGCTTTCTCCTCTTGAAATTTGATATCCCATCGCACAACAGTCTTACGACTATCTGAAAAATACACACGATATTTGTGGGGCGTATCAGTGTACCCCAAAAATAACCCAACCTCTACAGTCGGCTCCAACTTCTTCCTGGCATCCTTCATTATATGCATGTAAACAGGAGAACAAAAAATCCTCAAATGGGAAATATCAAGCCTCTTACCAGAATAAGCCTCCTCGGGTGTACTCATGCCAAGTATCTTGTGAGGACAATAGTTCTACACATATACTGCAGTATTGCATGCCTCCACCCACAAGTGAAGGGGTAGGCCCTGATCATGCAACATGATCGTTCTGTTCTTTCGCTCAGCAACCCCGTTTTTCTGTGGTTTATGGGGAGCTATGAGCTCTCTTCAAATCCCTTCTGCGTTGCAGAAGTCCTTGAACTTGCCAGAGATGAATTCACCACCATTCTCGCTCTTAAGAGCCTTCACCTTCTTCCTCGATTCCTTCTCAACCAGTGCTTTGAACTCACAGAACTTTGAGTATGTCTCGCTCTTCTTCTGCATGAAGAATATCCAACACTTTTGAGAGAAATCATCAACAAAGATCACATAGTACCTATGCTTTGCTGTCGAAGCTACTGAGAAAGGTCCACACACGTCTGTGTGAATTATCTCAAGGATTTTCGTGGCGTGACTATCCTTCTCGTGAAAGGTGGCTTTCACAAATTTTCCCAAGGTACACCCCTTGCACTGATCTGACTACGCAAGAGTGCCTTTAGGAAGCCCGGCTCCATGGTGAAGGTGGCCTAATCTTCGGTGCCACAGCTTGCCATCATCCTGGCTCACCACTCCTTCTGCCTTGCATGCCATTATTGAGCAACCATCTACATGCAACTGATAAAGGTTCTTGACTTGAACCCTTATCTTCCGGGTTTCTCCAGTTGTCTTACTGTGCAGGAAAACCTTTCCCTCGCTAAAAACAACATCATATCCCTTGTCTTCTAACATCGCCACAGAGATAAGATTCTTCTTCAATCCTGGAACATGCATCACTTTCTTCAATACAAAGGGTTTACCAGACTCCCTCTCAATGGAAATGGTACCGATACCAGTCGCACTATATCTACCATCATCGCCCATCTCGATATGCACTCCAAGATCTTTCTCGTCCAAATCAGAAAACAAATCTTGATCTCCTGTCATGTGAAAAGATGCACCACTGTCCAAGAACCATACTGATCCCATCACACTTGATACCAAGCATGCGATTAGTGAAAAATCTAGCTCAAACTGTGAGGCTAAGGCCTCTCCCACTGAAAATCTAGCAGCTTGCTTATTTTTCTTCTTCTGCAGACACTTTTTGTCATAGTGTCTGTGCTGGTGACAATGAAAGCACTTCACCTTGGACATGTCCTGCTTCTTGCCTTTCACACCAGAATGAGAAGATTTCTTCCCCTTCTTTGCTTTGGCAGCCAAAGCACAATTTTCTTCATCATATGGCTTTGACGAAGATCCATCCCTGGTATTCCGCCTAATCTCCTCTTGCACAAGATCTGACCAAAGTCTCTCCCATCCTGGCAATTTCTCCCAACCATTGACAAAGTCCTTATAGGAATGCCAACTCTTCGGAAGACCAAGGAGAGCCAAGCTCACCAAGTCCTCATCATCAAAAATCACCCCCGCACTTCCCAGCTCATCCCGGCATTGGGTGAACTTCGTGAGATACTTGGGCATACTTTCTCCTTTCTCACATTTTATGTTTCTGAGTTTATCCTTGAGCACCAACTTCCTTTAGTCACTCTTGCATTGGAATATATCTGTCAACGCTTTCCACATCAAGTATGGAGAAGCCTTTCCATTGAGGTTGGACACAATGAGATCCCTCACGGCCTCCAACAGAATCCTTCAACACTTCGCTATCTTCTTTTGCCAATCCCCAACTTGAGCAGCATCAGTAGGTTTTTGGACGTCCGCATCTATGAACTCCTTCAACCCATTATCATCTAACACCGCCTCCATCATGTCCTTCCATGCAATATAGTTCGAGCTGCCCTCAAGGGCATACTCCAATCACAATCCGTTGAAAGACATTTCAACTTTGATACCAAGAAAACACTGCTGCAAATTCAAATTCCACCAGCTCAAAACTCAACCGCTTCTGATCTAAAATTCGTGAGAACAAAGTATTTCTTGTACAGAGATTGACTGTATGGGCATTCACTGGATATCTCACCTTCCAAAAGAAGGATGAATCCAGAAGCTACTTGGCTCGATTACAGACTCTGCCTGAAGAAATAAAACGTAAACACTTTCTGAATAATAGATCCGATGATCAACTTTGCTCCGATATCATGTAGAACCTGTTCTACAAATCAGAGAGCTCTGATACCATGTTGAATAATATAACACTTATTCACATAGATTATCCTGATTATAAACTATTTGCGGGATGCATGCATAATACATAACCTCCTCTACCATTGATCATCAATTTCGTGGAATCAGAAACAATCGCATGCGCACATTGAAACATCAATCACACATATCAACACAGTATGTACTGGGGAAAGCATACAGCTGAAAACCCCTCAACTATCTATATATTATATTGATTGAGAACATGTAACAATACATAGTACAATACTCCTCACAAGTACTCAGTACTATCTCCACCTGTTACACACAAACTAGATCAGATCTGAATCAATCACAGGTTCAAATCTCCTCCGCTGCTTGCCTGCCTCCATTGCGCAATCCTGCATGAGAATAGATGAGAATGGCTGACCCAAACTCGTATTTCCCTTGTGTTGTACTATGCAATCCTCATTGGCAATCTCAATCCACTGATTGTGCAAATCTCATGCACAACTATAGTCACAACTGACAATTGTCTTGCCCTTTCACTCACCTCTAACACTTGTCTCCACTAAACTGTCCATGCACTGAGTTAACTGATGTATTCTTCAGTTGCTTTATGAGTTAATAATTATTTAATTAATTAATAACTAATTCACATCACTCAACACTAGTGTATTTGTTAGTTAGACTAAATACAATTAGTTCAACTAAGTCAAACTGAACACAACTCCATCAACTCCTGATCCAACTTCACAAAACTCAATCATTGAAGTCCTAACTGAAGTCCTCCATGCAATAGCTCAAGTTAAACCACAAGAAAAGCGTATTTTCTTCTGGCAGTTGCATGTGCCACATCCGTAGCTCGAACTGAAGTGCTCCAAGAGAATAAGATAATGTTTATAGTCTAACTATTAATAAGAGCTAATAATGTTACATGTGCCACTTCTTTTCACTAAGCTCCATCATCTTGTTGCATTTTCAACACAGGACTTGGCAATTTGTTTCTACCATGAGTTAGCCAATCCCTGTCCTTTTATCAATTTTGTGGGTTTTATTTCGATATCATACTGTAAAATGGTAGCAATCCATTTACCTCTTTTTCCCTCAATTCCATCCTGAGTCAGGATGTCCTTGACAACAACGTTTGGTACATAGGCTACATCATGGGAATACAATATGTAAACTCTAAAGTCCTTAATTGCTTTAACAAGTGTAAATGCCTGTTTTTCCATGATTTTGTACTTCGGTGATGAATCTCTAAGTGCTTTACTAAAAAAGGCTATGGGTTTCTCACATCCTTGGTCATCCTTTTGTAGTAAAATAGTTGCTATAGTGTGATCTAAGGCAAAAGAAAAAATTATGAAATCTCTATCAAATTGGGGAATTGTAAGGACCAGTGTTCTGGTCAAAGCCATTTTAATTTCTTCAAATGCTTGTTTGGCTTCTACTGTCCATTTTATACTTGAATCCTTTCTTAACATATTATTGAGAAACCTAATTAATTCTGCTAAATTAGATATGAATCTTCTCAAAAAATTTATCTTTGCTAAGAAATCCTGAACTTCTTTGATACTTCTAGGGTGAGGTATCTGCAAAATTGCTTCTATTTTGGCAGGATCAATCTGAATGCCATCCTTTGAGATAATGTGACCTAAGAGCTTACCTTCTTCCAGACCACATAAAGACTTTTTGGGATTTAAAGAGACACCATACTTTCTGCATCTGAGAAATACATGTTTGAGATGATCAAAATGCTGCTGATCTGTCTTGGAAAAAATAGTTAGGTCATCTAGATATATGACAAGAAAAGCATGAATCTCTTTAGAAAATGCAATGTCCATTGCTCTCTGAAAAGTAGCTCCTACGTTTTTAAGTCCAAAATGCATTTTAATATACATAAATGTGCCCCATGGCATGGTAAAGGAAGTTTTTTCTTATTCATCATGGTGAACTAGGATCTGGTTATACCCTGAAAATCCATCCAAAAGTGAAATCCTAGAGGCTCCCACTACCCTTTGCAAAATGTGATCCATCTTAGGTAAAGGTTAATTATCTTTTAAAGAAACTTTGTTTACATTTCTCAGATCTACACATAGTATGATTTCACCAGTCCTCTTCCTAGTAGGTACTAAATTAGATACCCACTCTAAAAATATTATAGGTGCAATTATCCCTGCCTCATACATACGTTTAATCTCTTTCTCAATCAGTGGTAGTAATACAGGGTTGATTCTTCAGAGTTTCTGATTGATTGGTCTCTGGTCTTCCTTCAAAGGTATGGTATGCTGAATTATTGAGGTATCATATGATTTCAAATCCTCATAACTCCAGGTGAAGACATCCTGGAATTCTCTCATGATTTCAATATATTTTAACTTTTGGTCAGGAGGTAAGGATTTTGATAGTTTTACCATTTTTGGATTTCCTTATGTTTCTAAGTTATACTCTTCAATGTTTGCCTTTAGTGGTTCCATCTTTGCTTTCTTAGGAATGTCATTGGAATCGAAGAGGTTCTCTAGAGGAGTTAATCCCTTAGGCAGATGATTGTCTTTTAGATCTATGACCTCTGTTTCTTCTTCATTTATCTCATCAAGGTCCATTTGTTTTAAGTCTTGAACTTCTTGTTTGGTAAAATTTGTAGGATGAAGCATTTGAATTGAACTGTCTTCTACAATGTTGGCATCTATTTCATCTATTTGTTTATTAGCATCAATATCTATGTGACTATGAGAAAATTCATTATCTAATGTCAGAAAGTTATTAATTTTCTCATCATTTTCGAAAACTTGCCAGTTCTTTAGATTGTCAAGGATAGCTGGCCTATGCCTAATTTCAGCGGTGAACTGGTGGTTAGGCTCGAAGGTAATTTACAAATGCTAGCAAACATGGCCAGACTATTAGCATGTAAGTTGTGCTTCCTAGATACTACAGCAAGCTGAGTTTCCAAAAAAGTATTAAAAATCTCTATCATTGTTCCCCTATAGTATCCTAACCTAGAATCTCTAGTAAGTTACTTTCCTTTAATCTGATTAATAATTAATTCTAAATCACCTATAACAAAAATTCTAATGGCTGCTAACCTTTTTACAATTTTAAGTCCTAGCAAAAGATCTTCATACTCTGCCATATTGTTGGTGCATTTAAAATTCAGCCTGTAGGCATGGCCTTCAGCATGGTCATTTTCTAAGTTATGCACCCAAATTCCTACCCCTGCCCCTAATTTATTTACTGAACCATCAAACTCTAAGTGCCAGAGAATTTCATGGACATAATCAGTGTCAGGGGTAGATGGAATTTGTTTAGCTAGGGGTTTCAGTTTTTCATTTTCATCAAGTTTATCTTTGTCATCTAATTTGTCATTTGTATCTGAGATTTCCTGGATCTGAACACTTGTTTCTCCTGTTTCAATTTCTTTTGGTTCTGCTGTTCAAACTTGTTCATTATTGGCAGGATTGATTTCAGCATTATATAGAATAAATGAATCCATATCTGAGTGTACTGAGTAGATAGAGAAATTTTGTGGTTTCTCCTGGCTACTTACTACATATTTCATTAATGTCTCTCGATATAGCTTCTTAGGTTGGCCGAAAATAGAGATAGTAGCATAAGACATGTCCAACTGTAGCGATCCTTGGAGTTTAACACCCTAGGACCTGGATAACAACATCCCATATTTTGGAGGAATATATGCTACTACTATATCCATCAAGATTGTTTTAGGAGGGTACTGAACTAAAGAAACACACAAGTCTTTTATTAACCCTAAACATCTCACTTGGCTTGAATCAAAAGAAAAGAGATCTTTATAAGGTCTAGTGATGTCAAGATTTGGGCATTAAGTTGCGGGATGCCCCAGAATCAAACATGGCATTGTGGAGGATTTTGTCGTGAATATTTAAACTCACATAGAAGGGAGGCACACTTCCTTCTAGGTGTTTCCCATTCACTTCAGGGCCAAAGATTAGTTCTGGTTGCTCATCAAAGACATTGCCTACTTCAGCTTCCAGATTGAAAGGTTTTTCAATTTGGGCTTTAGTGTTTCGAACAATTGGATTCTCTCTATTTTCTGGATTTCCAGTGTTTTTGTCTTTTTCATGAGTAGGGTTAGCATTTACATTTTCTCCTAGATTAACTTCTATAGGTTCTTCCACAGTTGCCTTAGAGGTAAGGGGAATGGAAGAGTCTTTGTTATTCTATTGATTGTCAGATATATCTTCTATTATTGGATTAGAGGGGTTATTGTTAAGTCTAAACAAAATTTGTACATGTGGAGGTACTGCTTTACCTTTGGCTGGTTGTTTTGGACCTTTTTGTTTGTTGTTATCAGGGACATCAATTCTTCTACTTCTCAAATTATATTGTTCGTGTACTTCGTAGATAGCTGTGTCATATCCCTCTCTGAAGTCAAACGATTCTCCTGACTGAGTTTGAAATTGTTTGAAAACATGAGCCTTTTGATCTTCTTGAGTTAAAAACACTTCTCCTTCATTGTTAAGTCCCATTATATTTATCTAAGTATCCTTAGGGGGATCCTGGGAGCTGGAAGCTTCTAGGTATTCCTCTTGGAAAGGGGGTCTAATGTTCTGATCAGGGCCAATTTTCCCAGTATTTGGATTTGGGTTTTTTCAGAAATTGGGGTTCCTCCTTGTGTTGGCCTGCTGACCCTCTCTAGGTGATTTTCTTTCTATTGTTTCCACTCTATCCCATAATCTTTCCATTCCTTTGATTATAGCATCCAGTTTTTGTTCCACAGGTGAAGATTCTTCTTTCAGTGGTATCATTCTTTCACTTCTAGCCTTGACACGTTTTGACATCAAATTAGCCTCAACACTGATAGCTATACTTTGCATTTCTTCTAAAGTTCTAGGGGCTCTTTCCCTAAGCTGAAAATCCATATCTGAACCAAATCCATCTGGGAACTTGATCAGGGCTAAATCAGGTGGGGGTATGAGGTTTTAAGGAATTGCCTTGTAAACGGCATTAAACCTAGTGTAGTAATCTTGCACAGTTTCCTGAGTTCCTCTCTTAAGGTTTTCATACTCTGATAAGATCTATAGAGGATCTTTCTTCTTCTCCCAATGATCTATGAATTGTGTATAAAGGGCTTCTAGGTTATTTATGTTGTTTGCTCTTAGAGCCCTAAACCAAGTTCTGACTTAACCTGTTAAAATTTGGAAAAATATCCTCATTCTAATATCATCAGCATCAATTTCATATATTTCAAAATAGTTAGTCATTTTTTTCGTATATTTTTGAGTTGTGTAGGTTCCAGTGCCATCAAATTGGGTGATTTTACTTTGATAGTCTTGGGGCATAGCACCCAAATTGGTAGGTAAATTTAGGGGGGTATACCTGTTTTCCATAGCTGGAGGTAGTGATGAAACAACAAATGGGGTAGGGGTAACAATAGGAATGTGAGTTGTGGATGGAGGGGTAGAAGGAGGGGTTTGTGGTGGAGTACTTTGGGGTTGAGATGTATGAGGGAAGGATGTGAAACTTGCAGAAGTAGCAGTGATTGTAGAGGGATCAGGTGTCCTTTCAGAAGTGAGTTTAGATTGTATTGAATTTTGTAAATGTCTATCAATTGAAACACTGACAGCTTCAAATTTTAAGTCTTCAATAAACACAGGTTCTGGAACCAAGTCAATCAATTCACTCAGAAAATGTTACAAACAAAGAGGTTTCAAACTGCTCATCAAAGGGCTCATCCTCAAGAGAAACCCACTTTACAGGGCAAGATGTTGATCCGTAAATAGGCCGAGAACTAGCAGTACTTTCTTGACTTTCTTGTCTCCTAAGAATTCTCGGAATCAGATTAGGGTTCTCAAACACAGGTGGTGGATTTGGGTCAGAGTTTGACCTAGTATAACGAGTCCTTTCTGAAGCCACATTTCTTGGTTATGATTTTCTGAATTAATATCAACAACTTCTGTGTTTTCTTTAGGATTTTTGAGATTTGAATTTAAACAGTCCTAAAGATTTGTTTGACTGAGGAACTGATTTATGTTCAGTTCATAAACTAGATTGGAGATAGACTGAAGCAGCATTCATCTACTCATGATCTTGCAAAGAAAGAGCAAGTTGAAGGCTACCTGGCCAACTTCAGGCTCCATCTATAGTTTATAATGTAAACAGTATTAATAACAAATTTCCGTTCCCTAGCGGAGTCGCCACTGTGTTATCACCCAGATTTTCCCAGAAGTTGAAAGAAGGGGCAATGGGCCCGAGGTAGCCACAAACCAATCTTTTAGATACAAAATCTAGCCAATCTATATCCAGAGAGGGCTCTCTCTTTAAGTTTTAGCTTTGTTTTATAAGGTTTTAGGCAAGTTATTAGAGCTTTGAGGTTTTGTTTGAATTTGTTGGTGAAGTTCAATAGAAAAGGGGTAGAACTGAATAATTTAGTCCATTGGGCTAATGGAGTCAGGGAAAATGGTTCAACTGGATTTATTTTCTCAATAAAGGATGGCTTCACAAGGCAAGATAGTTGAACAGGGAACAAATAGAGACTTAAAAAGATGGGGTGGACTTAAAGGGTTAAAGGGAAATTAAGAATCCTTCAACATGCTTTAAGAGAGCAGAACACGTCTAACCATTAAAAAAGAGCAATTAAGAATTCTTTACTAAATGTAGAAATTTGAATAATATAACACTTATTCATAGAGATTATCCTGATTATACACTATTTTCAGAATGCATGAATAATACATAACCTCCTCTACCATTGATCATCAATTTGCGGAATTAAAAAAACAATTGCATGTGCACATTGAAACATCAATCACACATATCAACACAGTATGTAATGGGGAAAGCATACAGCTCAAAACCCCCAACTATCTATATATTATAATGATAGAGAACATGTAACAATACATATTACAATACTCCTCACAAGTACTCAGTACTATCTCCACATGCTACACAC
>APFE030079601.1:72851-140724 GCA_000404065.3 Pinus taeda | reverse complement strand
TAACCCATAGGAAAAGTGTATTTCCTTCTAGCAGTTGCATGTGCCACATCCGTAGCTTGAACTGAAGTGCTGCAAGAGGATAAGATAATGTTTATAGTCCAAATATTATTAAGAGCTAATAATATTCGATTGTTCTATTTTTTTGACTGGCAGTCTAAAAATAGACTCCGCCCATATGTCTAAAAATAGAGGTCCATCTATTTTTACCAACATGACCAATCATCCATTAATAGCATCCTGAAACTCATAAACCATGATCCATAAGTCTAAAAATAGACTTTGTGCCAAAAATAGCCTGCGGGCCCACTTAGTGAAGGCCTCTTTTTAACTAAACTCCATCATCTTGATGCATTTTCAACACTCCATCTCAACAAGATATGGATTATCTGCAACCCCTATCCTGCCTCTGTGGTATTCGAATTTTCTCCTGGTAAGCGCCTTCGTCAAGATATCAGCATCTTGATCCTCCGTGGGAATGTATGAAAGTAACATGATTCTACATTGCACACAATATTTGATATGATGGTACCTGATGTCGATGTGCTTGGATCTATCATGAAATACTGGATTAGCCGAGAGTTTAATGCAACTCTGGTTATCACAATAAATCACAGTAGGCTCCAAGTGTGACCCGAACAACCCAATCAGGATCTTCCTCATCCATATAGCCTCGCATGTAGCCAAACTCACTGCCATATACTCAGCCTCTGCTGAACTGAGTGCCACGGATCTCTGCTTCCTGCTGTACCAAGAAACTGTTATCGACCTGATACTGAAGATGCCTCCAGATGTGCTCTTTCTATCCGTTGGACTCACCTCATCCTCCTGTCTGTACCACAATCCATATCCCGATGTGCCTCTGACATAATGCAATACATGCTTGCTTGCCTTCCAGAAGAGCTTGGTTGGCTTAACCATAGCTTGTGAAAGTTGGTTAATAGCATAGCATATATCGAGTCGTGTATTAACCAGATACATAAGAGACCCCACCAACTGTCGATAAACAATGGCATCCACTACCTCCGTTGAAGTAGCATCCTCCTTCCTCTAACCTCCAGGAAGAGGAGTATCAATAGGCTTGTAGCCATGCATGTTGAACTTCTCCAGTATCTCCCCGGAATACTTACCCTGATAAACAAATAGTCCATCACTGCGCTGCCAAATTTCCAATCCCAAGAAATAATGAAGGAGGCCCAATTCCTTCATCTCAAACTCTTTAGCAAGATCCTCCTTGCATGAAAGTATCAACAGCTCATCACCCGTTAGAATCAAGTCATCTACATACAGTACAATGATCAGCAACTTACCCTCCACCACAATCTGGTATAGGTTAGGATCCGCCTCGCTCTTAGAGAATCCAAATCCGGTGAAATAGTTGTCTATCCATGTGTACCAAGCACGTGGTGCTTGCTTCAACCCATACAGTGCTCTCTTGAGCCTGCACACATGCGACTCGCTACTGAATATCTCGAAACCTTTGGGCTGCTCTATGTACACCTCCTCCTCAATGACTCCGTTGAGGAATGCAGTCTTCACATCCATCTGATGGATGTGCCACCCCATCTGCGCTGAGAGAGCAAGAATCATCTGTATGGAAGAATAACTTGTGACAGGTGCAAAGTTCTCCTCATAATCGATCCCCTCTATCTGTGAGAAGCCTAGGGCAAAAAATCTTGCCTTGTACTTCTCCACACTCCCGTTAGCTGCCAGCTTCACTTTGTAGATCCATCTCGAACCCACCACTGATTTCCCCTCTGGCCTTGGAACAATCTCCCATGCACTATTTCTGACAATTGAATCATACTCTTCCACCATGGCATCTTCCCATGCGAGATCCTCCACAGCTTCCTCGAAAGAGGATGGCTCAATCACAACACATTTTCTCATAAGAGCCATGTATCCAGTGTATCGATCAAGTGACTGTCTCTGTCTACGGTGTGTTGTAGGTGGTCCTACAACCTTCTCTCCATCTTGAGTCAGTCGCTCAGCTTCTGTAGTGCGCTTTCGCCCTCTGATGGTTAGCACTGCATGAGTGGTCTCTTCCACTCCATGAACTTCATCTTGTGGCTGATTCACATCCTGAAGCTCATCCTTACGAACTAATAGCTCCTCATCTACATGCAAGTGTGGCTCCCTCTCAAGCGAACACTTCATGGCTTTCTCCTCTTGAAATTTGATATCCCGTCGCATAACAGTCTTGCAACTGTCTGGCAAATACACACGATAGTTGTGGGGCGTATCAGTGTAGCCCACAAATATCCCAACCTCTGCGGTCGGCTCTAGCTTCTTCCTGGCATCCTTCGTCACATGCATGTAAACAGGAGAACCAAAAATCCTCAAATGGGAAATATCAGGCCTCTTACCAAAATAAGCCTCCTCGGGTGTACTCATGCCAATTATCTTGTGAAGACAACAGTTCTGCACATATACTGCAGTATTGCATGCCTCTGCCCACAGGTGAAGGGGTAGGCCCTGATCATGCAACATCGCTTGTGTAGCACCCACGATCGTTCTGTGCTTCCGCTCAGCAACCTCGTTTTGTTGTGGGTTATGGGGAGCTATGAGCTCTATTCGAATCCCTTCTGTGCTGCAGAAGTCCTTGAACTCGCTAGAGATGAATTCACCACCATTTTCACTCCTAAGACCCTTCACCTTATTCCCCAATTCCTTCTCGACCAGTGCTTTGAACTCACAGAACTTTGAGTGTGTCTCGCTCTTCTTCTGCATGAAGAATATCCAACACTTTTGAGAGAAATCATCAACAAAGATCACATAGTACTTGTGCTTTGTTGTCGAAGCTACTGAGAAAGGTCCACACACGTCTGTGTGAATTCTCTCAAGGATCGTCGTGGTGCAACTATCCTTCTCCTGAAAGGTGGCTTTCATAAATTTTCCCAAAGTACACCCCTTCCACTGATCTGACTATGCAAGAGTGCCTTTAGGAAGCCCAATAAAAATCTGTTGTAGTATCTTCAAAGCTCCATGGTGAAGGTGGCCCAATCTTCGGTGCCACAACTCACCATCAACCCGTCTCACCACTCCTTCTACCTTGCATGCCATTACTGCGCAGCCATCTACATGCAATTGATACAGGTTCTTGACTCAAACCCCTATCTTCTGGGTTTCTCCAATTGTCTTACTGCACAAGAAAGCCTTTCCCTCGCTGAAGACAACATCATATCCCTTGTCTTCTAACATCGCCACAGAGATAAGATTCTTCTTCAATCCTGGAACATGCATCACTTCCTTTGATACAAATGGTTTACCAGACTCCCTCTCAAAGGAAATGGTATCGATACCGGTCGCACTGTATCTACCATCATCACCCATCTCGATGTGCCCTCCAAGATCTTTCTCATCGAGATCAGAAAACAAATCTTGATCTTCTGTCATGTGAAAAGACGCACCACTATCCAAGAACCATACCGATCCCATCACACTTGATACCTAGCATGCGATCAGCGAAAAATCCAGCTCAAATTACGAGGCTAAGGCCTCTCCCACTGCAGATCCAGCAACTTGCTTATTTTTCTTCTTCTGCGGACAATTTGTGGCATAATGTCCGTGCTAGTGACAGTGAAAGAACTTCACCTTGGAAATGTCCTACTTCTTGCCTTTTGCACCGAAATGAGAAGCTTTCTTGTTCTTCCCCTTCTTTGCTTTGGCAGCCAAAGCGCAATTTTCTTCATCAGATGCCTTTGATGAAGATCCGTCCCTAGTATTCCGCCTGATCTCCTCTTGCACAAGATCGGACCAAAGTCTCTCCCATCCTGGAAATTTCTCCCGACCATTGACAGAGTCCTGATAAGAATGACAACTCTTCAAAAAACCAAGGAGATCCAAGCTCACCAATTCCTCATCATCGATAGTCACCCCCACACTTCACAGCTCATCCCGGCATTGGGTGAACTTCGTGAGATACTTGGGCATATTGTCTCCTTTCTCAAACTTAATGTTTCTGAGTTTATCCTTGAGCGCCAACTTCCTCTGGTCACTCTTGCTTTGGAATAAATCTGTCAATGCTTTCCACATCAAGTATGGAGAAGCCTTTCCATGCAGGTTGGATACAATGTGATCCTTCACGCCCTCCAACGGAATCCTTCGACACTTTGATGTCTTGTTTTTCCAAGCCTCAACTTGAGCAGCAACAGTAGGCTTTGGGACTTCAACATCTATGAACTCCTTCAACCCATTTTCATCTAACACCGCCTCCATCCTGTCTTTCCATGCAATATAATTTGAGCTGCCTTCAAGGGCATACTCCAATCACAATCTGTTGAAAGACATTTTAACTTCGACACCAAGAAAACACTGCTGCAAATTCGAATTCCACCAGCTCAAAACTCAACCGCTTCTAATCTAAAATTCGTGAGAACAAAGTATTTCTCGTACAGAGATTGACTGTATGGGAATTTTCCAGATATCTCACCTTCCAAAAGAAGGATGAATCCAGAGGCTACCTGGCCCGATTACAGACTCTGCCTGAAGAAATAAAACGTAATCACTTTTTGAATAATAGATCTGATGATCAACCGGCTCTAATACCATGTAGAAATTTGAATAATATAACACTTATTCACAGAGATTATACACTATTTGTGGAATGCATGCATAATACATAACCTCCTCTACCATTGATCATCAATTTGCGGAATTAAAAAAACAATCGCATGCGCACATTGAAACATCAATCACACATATCAACACAGTTTGTAATGGGGAAAGCATATAGCTAAAAACCCCCAACTATCTATATATTATAATGATAGAGAACATGTAACAATGCATAGTACAATACTCCTCACAAGTACTCAGTACTATCTCCACATGCTACACACAAACTAGCTCAGATCTGAACAAGTCAAGGGTTCAAATCTCCTCCACTGTTTGCCTGCCTCTACTGCGCAATCCAAGTTGATAATAGATCAGATCCAAGTTCAAATTCCCTTGGCTTGTACTGTGCAATCCTCATTGGCAATCTCAATCAATGATTGTGCAAATATCATGCATAGCTATAGTTACAACTGATAGTAGTCTCACCCTTCACCCACCTCTAACACTTGTCTCCACTAAACTGTCCATGCACTGAGTTAACTGATGTATTCTTTAGTTGATTTATGAGTTAATAATTAGTGAATTAATTAATAATTAATTCACACCACTCACCACTAGTGTATTTGTCAGTTAGACTAAATACAACTAGTTCAACTAAGTCAAACTGAACACAACTCCATCAACTCCTTAATCAACTCCACCAAACTCAATCACTTGAGTTCTAACTGAAGTCCCATCATGCAATAGCTCAACTAACCATAGGAAAAGTGTATTTCTTCTGGGCAGTTTGCAATTTGCCACATCCGTAGCTCGAACTAAAGTGCTGCAAGAGGATAAGATAATGTTTATAGTCCAAATATTATTAAGAGCTAATAATATTCGATTGTTCTATTTTTTGACTGGCAGTCTAAAAATAGACTCCGCCCATATGTCTAAAAATAGAGGTCCATCTATTTTTACCAACACGACCAATCATCCATAAATAGCATCCTGCAACTCATAGACCATGATCCATATGTCTAAAAATAGACATAGTCTAAAAATAGACTTTGCGCCAAAAATAGCCTACAGGCCCACTTAGTGAAGGCGACTTCTTTTCACTAAACTCCATCATCTTGTTGCATTTTCAACACTAAATGATTAAAATGAATAAACTAGGAAACATGAGCAATTAAGAATTCATTGTTTATGCTAGTTTAGAAGAAAGCATTGAGAACAAAAATGATTGAAGACAGATTGCACTTAAGCACTGTCTGAATTATTCTTTTTCGTTTTAATATTTAGATATGGAAAATAATGAATATAATAAACCAAAAAACGTTAGAACATGAGATATAAGATACTTATTTGTTTGATTTCCAACACATGAATCCTATGGAAAGTCCTTTACATCAATCCTTCATCCAGCCAACCATGATATTTTTTTCCAACAACACTTTTTATTCCAAAAAATCAGTTTACAACAATGTCAAAAAATCCACCCTCAATACTTCGAATGGGGGTGCATTTATACAAAAAATTTACAATGAAATATCTCACAAGAAAGTGAGATATAAACTTAGATGACTAATCATATTTTTCAAGAAAATAGGGTCAGAAGACCTCGTAGATGAAAAATAAGGCAACCGAATGATTTGTTGTCCCTATTCTTGAGAGTGTGCTGGATTTAAGCCCTATGATTTGGCCCCTTGCTGTCCTTGGTGTAATTATGTGTTGGCTGCTCTGTTTATATCTTCTTATTGATACACTTTACCTGCATCTAATACTCTTTACATGTTGATCTATGTTCATCCTTTTACCCTCATTGACTATAGTAAAAGTCAAAATTTACTTTTTATTAAGGATAAATTACAAAATTTCAAGCATTTCTTCCCACCATTTTGGCTGTGGTATTCTGGTTTTCTGAAGCTTTTTTAGGGTTTCATCTATTTCTGTATACTTGAAAAATGTAGATTGAATTGGGAACAAGTGCTTCAATTCATGCTCGACATAGAATAAGTTCTCTAGGCTATCACAGAGAACTTTACCTGTAGGGAGTGCTTTTATTCCTGATGCACTTGTTGATGAACTTGCTTGATTGCCTGCATATTGATTTAATTTATCCACATAGTCTTTATGCCTCATTAATCTATCATTAATCACTAAAGGACTGGGTAGCCCTTTGTTCTACAGAATGGAAAATTTCTCCATAAAAGCATTAATCTTTGCCTGCATGTCATGACATCTTCTTTCTAGATTTCACATCAAGGTTATTTTGGTTAATATCCTTTTGATTTCCAAAATGGTTTCTATTCTATCTGTAATATCCAGTTCTTCCAGCTGGTCCTTATTCTTGGTATTCAAAAAATGTATAAGCCTGTTGGCTTCCTCGGGCATTCTTCCTAATTCTTCTTTTGTCCTTTGGATTTCTTCTTGGGCTGCCTTTACTAGATCAATCTGCTCAAAAATTACTTGGATGGATGGCCAAACATCATTTATGGATTGAGCGATGTTGGCCCAAATAATTTTCTTAATTTCTACTAGAGGCTTGTCAAAAGTAAGATCCTTTTCTAATGTTTTCACTTTGTTTTCTAATCTTTTAATCTCCCTTATTTTTTATACAACATTTATCTTTGAGAGATCATAGCTTCGTACCAGTTTAGCATACTGTTCTTTTACCCTTGTTAGCTCTGAAACTTGTAGTTTCATGTCCTCCATTGACTTTATCAGTTCCTTTGTGTTGGAATTGGTGGTGTTACCCTGTGCTAGTCCTGTTGTTCCTTCTATTGCTATACCTGTGACCACCTCTGTTGTGGCGGCTAGAATGTTTGGTGCTATTGTTGTTCCAAGTGTAGAATGGAATACTGTTGAGACTACTAGTAGCACATCGGGAGGCTGAGAGGTCGACTCTCCCTGCTTGTCCTTTAATGATTTTTCTAATGCCTACTCTATCTCATTTAATCGTTCATTAAGTTTTAAAAGTAAATCCATCAGTGCTTCTTCAGATTTTTGCTTCATGATCTCATCAGTCTGTGGATGCCTTGAAGGAGGCAGCTTTAGCTGCTTCCTCAAGGCAACAATATCTTCATCTTTCTTTTTGATTAATGCTTCTACACCTTTCACATCTTTGGGATCATGTCCCAATCTAATAAATGATTTCTTATAAAGACTTTATTCTATTATCTTTAGCCTAGGAGGAGGCTTTCTCCAAGTGTAATTGGGCATTTGTGTTATCCAAAGAATTTTGTAACCTATGGGCCATCATTGCCTTACCAGTCAAGGTTGAATAAATCATTTATCCAGTTTGTTTATGAAATTCAATCTGATCCATAGGATGAATATCCTTTGACATGACCTCCAAATTTGTTCTGAAATAATCTACTGTTGATTGAGGTTGTTGCACTTTAGGCTTGAAGTAGCTCATTATCATTTTTCCCTCCTTAATGTCATAAGCTGACATTAATCTTTGTTGATTTGTGGGGGACATTTTCAAATATTGATTGTAAATTTGAAGCCTCAATGGATCATTCCTGGCTTTTATTTCTGTAAAATATGATACCTCTGCACTTTGTTGCCTTTCTAGCTCCTGTCTCTGTGAGCTAGTAGATGTTCCTCCCACTAGAAAAGTGTTCTGGCTATCTACTCCTTCTCTCCTCTAACTATTTGTAGTCCCTTCCACAAATTCCTCCTCTGAAAGGGTATTTAACCTTTTCCTTTTTGTACCAGGCTGATTTGAGGGTCCACTGGCAGGGGTAGCTACTTCCCTGTCTCTCTTTTTATTCCTTTCCTCATTCAGAGGAGTCTGCAAGTTTGGAGGTTCTTCTACATTGGTTTGAGTTAGAGGAGTTGGCATTTGGACCTGTTCTTTGGAAGTTTCAGGCTGCTTAGACATTGTAGACTATTCTGTGACTTGAATACTGATTTCTAGTTCTTTGCCTTTGGATGACTCTGTAGCTGGTGTGCTGGTTTCCTGTGGAGGTTGTTGAGAGGTTCCAGCAGTAGATGCACCAATTCATGATCTTTGTACCTGCCCAAAAGAATCCAAGTCAAGTTTTTTTTCAAGATCTCTCATAACATTCTCAATATTAACCTGTTCACCATCATTCTCTACTAAGGTCCTTTCTCTCCATTCATCCATATTTGCAAACTGTTCAATCTTTTGGATCCTATGGTGAATATAGGGTGACAATATGTTCTTCATTCTTCTATCACATATAAATTTGTTAGGGTCATATGGTATCCACCCAAAACTCTTTTGTAACTTAATATGCTCTTCTAAAAAAATTTCTGCTTCTTTCCATGCTTCCCTAGTGTTGCAAACAAAAGGGCCTCGCTGGTTCTTGATTCTAAGCTGAGATTTCTTCTTGACATTATAAAAATTAACTAGGTCTGCATTTATCATTTGCCTAAAATATTCCAATACAAAGAGTCTCATTGGAACATACTTTGGTAGCTTAAAAGGGCAGAGCTCACACCCATAGATCATGATTTCTGTATGGTTCTTATATAGATACCAGTCACCTATTCTGTGCTGCTTGGAGAGCTGGAGGATCTTCTTCATATCACCACTAATCTTAGGAGGGGAAACTCCTATCAATAAAGTCATTGCTGGATGGACAAACAGATCAATGAACTCATTGCAGGTGTAAGAGGATTCAATAGAATTATGGAAGATGGAACTCGAAAAGATGACAAACCTTCGATTGCCTCTGGTGTCAAGTTTCATGACAGGGAAAGGGAAGTTTTTTGACTGATAATACAACATGAGATGATATATGAAGGTAGTATACTTGAAAACCCCTTCATTATCTAATCTCAAGAACTTGTCATGAATCTTGTTAGCAATATAGGAGGCATAATCATACTTAACAGCAGGAGGCTATCCAAGAGTAAAAATTGACAACAGTACTAGGGTTACCTCATCAACAAACTCACTAGTGTTAAATCCCATAATTAGAGATATCATATCAACAATTAGTCTTCCAACTTTTGTGAAGAAAGTTTGCACATAAGGAGGTGGGCCGTTGGGCTAATGTTTCTGTAACATGAAGGTCTGGCAGATACGATTCAGTTCTGATTGGGACAATTGAGATGATTTCTCAAGTAAATACCCCATGGAAATAGGAGTGAGAGCTTGATTGGAGTGGAATTGCAACATTTCATTGATGGATTGAGAAGTTATGGGGAAAAGGACTGTTTGACTTGGAGACATAATTGCTCTACAATTAGGGTCATAATTGGCACAACATTAATGAATTATATCTGGGAAAACATGGACTGAGGGGATTCCCAAAGTCCTAAGATGTCAGAGCCATTCAGATAATTGTCTCTAGCTTGGCAAAAGACCTTAAGGTGGTTTTTATTACCGAATAAGTCTTTTATTTGAAAATCTTTATCGGCTAGAGGCAGATAGTCTAAATCTTTGTGAGGAGCATTCATGGGTGCGACATTTAGAGCTATAGGAGTTTCCATTTCTGGTTCTTGTGGATTCAGAAAAATAATTTTGGATTTTTGTGAAAAGGGGGCAAAACAGCAAGTCTGGGAACTTATATAGTGAAACAAAGACTGAATTTGTATTGAATTTGACCTTCATCTGTGGAATATACAGTGTAAAACGTGAACTTGCAGGGTTTTGATGGAAATTGGATAAATACCTGTGTTTGAGGAGTGAATAGTGCAATGAAAAGTGCTAATGATGGCTAATAGGTTCTGGGCTGCGTCGCTGCAAGTTTCTCAACGAGGTGGCGATCAAAAAACTTGAACAGTTGACTTCGACGTTTTTGCATGAGAGCGCAGGTTTACAGTACGAAATAATGAAAACGACACTTTTTTTGTTTTATTTAACAAAGTCAAGGTTGGCGAGGGTTCTTTATTATTTAAGCGGATGACGTAAGAAATAAATGACATTTTGTTGTATGCTGAGGGTGGTAAGCGACATGGTGTCGCACCGCTTTTAGCGTCGGGCAGTGTTCAGCCTGGAGCCAGCGATTCCACTGGTCGCTTAACGCGTGGCAGAGGTACGAGGTGGAAACTGCTTGGTGATCGCATGTTAATGCATGGTCACCAAGGGGGGCGCGATATGAATAATGATCATTGGATGAGGGGAGCGCGATCTGACAGCCGACGGGAGGCGCGATCGGATGGGTTTTAATATGAGCGAGCCTGACACAATTAAAAATTAATTAATTGAATCAGGGGTTATGTGATTGGTTGTGGGGTTCTTAATTAACCGTGAGGGTTAATTAATCCCGATTAATGCAGCGGGAGATTGGGATGTTAACTAGTTACGAGTTAGCTAGTTAATCCCAGTTAAAATGTACTTATGGTTATAATTAACCAATGGAGTGGGATATTAAATATTTTGGGGTTTATATATATATATATATATATATATATATATATATATTATAATATATATATAATATATATATATAATATATATATATATATATATACATATATATACATATATATACATATATATATATATATATATATATATATATATATATATATATCTGTAGTAATACGGGAAAGGGTTAACTTTCATTCGAGAGTTATATAATATGAGTTAGAAATTAATATGAAAAAATGTAATAAAAAAGCGCTAAGTAAAACATTAGAGTGTATATTTAACTTAGGCTTAAGTGAAAAAGGGGATTTTATGTGATATTGTGTATTTTTCCTAAGTAAAATAGGATTTTACTTAGGAAAAGACTTATAAGAGTGAATGAATGATGGTTTTAAGTACTTAGGCTTTTGAAATTATTGGGTCGAGGGTTCAGTGCCTCCAAAAGTCAGAGAAATGTTATGAGCCCCTCCAATTTAGCAAATACCTTAGTGCTTAGGGGAAATTAGTGAATAATTAGGGAAAATGAGAAGGGGAGTTAATCATTGTGATTTTCTTTGCTTGTGATGTCTTCAATGTAGGGTATGCCTTTGCCTTATATTGAAAAAATGAAATATTAACACATTTAGAGACATTATTCATCACACATAATTATGCAACATCAACTACCTACCCTATCTACTTTAACTTAGCATTTTTCTTCTTTATTAGGGTGCACTTGAACTGGCAAAGCCTCTTCAACTTCCTTTTCTTTTACATAATGATTTCTATCTAAATCTACACTTATTACATCCAAGGGCTAAGATTAAACTGTTGAGCTCCTTTTTGTTTACTCTACCTATCTACTTATCTGCCAAGATTACACTGTTTGGTCAGATATTTATTCTCTATTTCTACAGCATAAAATTGAAAAATGAATTAGACAAGTTTAAACAGTTTGACTATTCATGAATTGTGTCATAAGTAACAAGCTGCACACAATTGTTTATTACACAAAATGAAAAGGTAGTGGTATTTAGACTTGCACACTTTCCTGGTCTTTTTTGTTTGAGGTTCATTTTCTTTCATTTTTTCGACCATCTTTATTCTTTTTACCCTTTGATTTTTCTTTTAGGGTATACCCTCTTTACATTTTTTAAATTTTTTTATTTTTTGAAAATATGTAGAACCTTTGCAACAAGAAAAGGTACGAACATATTACATAGCTCATCAAGTCAATCATGACATATGACACCTATTGGTATAGGGGCCTAACACAAGTAACCCAATATTCTATGCCACAACTCACTAATGTCTCGGCTGTACACCTTCTCTGATTTAGTGTTCAAAGTAGTGCAGTATTCTACATCCAATTTGTAAAGATTCTTCACCTAAACCCTGATCCGCTTCACCTATCCTAAGCCTATGTGATGAAGGAAAGCCTTTCCCTTGCTAAATATCACATCGTAGCCATGGTTCTCCAAAATGGCAACTAAAACCAAGTTATTCTTCATACCCGAAACATACAACACATCCTTTAAGGTGAGAGGAGAGCCAGACTCCCTCTGAAAGGTAACAGTACTAATGTTGCTCATGCTATACCTCCCATCATCTCCCATCTCGATGTGCATCTAGAGGTCCTTCTCCTCCAAGTCACTGAAGAACTCTTTGTTTCTAGTCATATGGAATGAGGCTCCACTATCCATGTACCACACGCTACCCATCACTAATGTCACCATGCAAGTGATGAGGATGAAATCTAGTTTGAATTGTGAAGCAAGAGCTTCACTTGTCACTCCTCCTGAAGGCTTCTGATCGACCTTCTTGTGCAGACACTTTATGGTATAGTGTCCCAGCTCATGATAATGAAAACATTTAATCTTCAACATGTCCTTCTTCTTGCCACCCTGACTAGAATCTGATTTGAAATGGGATGACTTCCCCTTCCATTTCTTCACCTTTCCATATAAGGGACATTTATCCTCATCATCATGCTTGGATGAGGATCCATCCCTGGTGTTCCACTGAATTTTTTCCTGTACCAAGTCGTATCACAATCGCTCCCACTGTGGTAGCTTCTTCCTCCCATTAATTGAACCCTGGTAGTTATGCTAGCTCTTGGGAAGTCCTAGAAGTTCTAGGCTCACCAAATCATCTTCGAAAACTATAACACCAACACTTCCAAACTCATCCTGATATTGTGTGAACTTGGTCAAGTACTTTGATATTGTATCGCCCTTATCCATCTTGATCTTCCTGAGCTTGTCCTTTAGTGCCAACTTTGTGTGGTCAATGTTGTTTTGAAATAGGTTCGTCAAGGCCTTCCACATTACAAATGGAGTTTCCTTACCATGGAGATTTGAGACAATATGATCTCAAACTCCTTCTAGGATAATCCTTCTCACCTTTTCCACACACTTTCTCCACTCTGCCATATCTTGAGAATCAGTTGACTTAGTAATATCTTTGTCTATGAATTCCTTAAACTCATTGTCTTCCAACACTGCCTCCATCCTATCCCTCTAAGAAATATAGTCCAAACTACCCTCAAGGGCATATTCCAGTCTCAATCCGTAGAAAGACATCCTACTGGCTTTGAAGTATGATACTGCAAATTCTATTTCTCCTACAAAAGAGAAACTCATATTCTCCTCTTCTATAGTGATTTCAACTCTAATACCAAGTAGAAATTCCTTGTAGATTCAAACTCCAAATTATAATATGCTAAAGCAATTGACTTGAATCTACTCTACTTATCTATGAAAACGATAAATGAGCAATGAAATCACAAAGCATAAAAGAGAAAGAATTCAATCACACATCACACAATAATTTTCTAGGGAAAGCCACAAATAAAAACACCTGCTATCTGTATATTTCATTAATCAGAAAATATGAAAAGATTACAATGCTTTTCTCAAGGTCGAGAAACCTCTACACAATCTCAACCTATCTCATTGCTTCACAAACAAGCTCCAGCCAATAATTATCCAAATATGTTTTCTTCCAAGCTCCTATTTCCTTGCGCATTTTCCTAGGGAATTATCCCATATTTAATTGGGAAATTCCTCATCCATAACTGTGTAATCAATCAATAAGAATTCTTCTAATTGCATGCGCCATCAATTTAATTTAGATGATTTTACAACTTATAGTACATTGCCCCTCAACTCTAATCTCAACTAGGTCTTTGTCTGATCTGACATGCATGGGTTAATTATGAGTAAATATTTAGTTTAATGGTCGAGTAGTGATGGTTACACCCCACTACTATAGGTTACACCCCACTACTAGATCTCCCACTAAATCCTCCATTAGATGGAACTAGTTTAACTGAATTTAACTCAGTTAAACTCAATTAAATAATTACAACTCAAAAGAACTCAACCTGGGCCCCTTAAATTTAGGAACCACTCTACATGACTCTAGATAGACTCCTAACTTGAATTAACTGATTCAACCAGGTCAAATTGACTTAGTTAACTACTACAAGATGCTATGAGAATTAGAATTACAATTTAACCCCTAATTTTATTCAATGACAAAATTAAATTGGGATTTTCTTGTTGCAATTTTCAACAAATAGCCAAACAATTTACTAGGAGATAGTTGTCTTGAATTCAAAATCTATGATTAGCAAATCTTTTACATAGTCTTACATTAGTTGATCAAGGAGGCTTTAACAATGAATCAAGCTTCAATTTCACATGAATATGAAGTGAATAACCTCAAAAAATTATGTTAGATGATACAACTCCAAATATAACTATTATGAATGAATCACATTTTACAAATTTGAATAATATAGTTTATTTCATAATACAAAGCTTAACAATTTGATGATTTTTTTTCAATTGGCGCAAACAACTTAAGCATACATGTTTCTAGGAAACAATCAACGACATTTAAATCTCTCCCATCATCTTTATGAACCATTACTAAATAATACTAGGCAACATAGTTTGTAGGCTCTAGTTGTAATGCATCAGAAAATGAAATTATAGAAACTAGAAAGGAATTACCACCAACATACCAAAATGTTACCCCAATAGACACATTAGAAGACACATGGTTCATATCAACACAAATCGCATTACTATAAGCAATAAATGTTCATGTAATTGACTATGTGTTCCACACAAAATCCTTGAAAATGAAACACATATATATTAGCTTGTGGAAACATGCATTTTGAAATAAGAGAGGCTAAGTGGCTAAAATCATGAGTGAAACTAAAATTAACTCAATTAAAGACAGCTAGTGGAAAATCACATTCTTCATAAAATTGATTTCGAATTGACATATAGCAATGGAAGCTCATAGGTGTATTTGAACTATGTCATTCATATAGAGTTAACAATAAGACAATATATGGATCAACTTGCTCAAAATGTGCATTGTAGAATTAGAAATATGAAGTAGTTAACATTGTGAGTGAAAAATAGCTCAATTGAAGAAGTTCAATGAATGATCACAATGTTCATAAAAGAATTAACAAATAATTTTGAGAGGGCATATGTATAATATATAAATCCTAACAAAGAGGGAAAAAGGATCACAATATGTCTATCCCTAACAAAATAATCAAGGACTACTTCCATTGGCATGTATATTATCGCTAGGAACTTAAGCATATGTTCCATGAAGAATTTGATATAATTACGTAGTAATATAGAGATGGTCACTTGAACTAACCCAACCCACTTTTCAACAACTATGAATTTGTAGATTCGCTAGAAAAATATATTCAATATATTCTTGAGGAAGAGTTGGGGAATTTATTGAATATTACGACTAGAAAATGCAGTCAAGTTAGGATGCAAAATGAAGCTATAGAGGGACTTGGTAGAGTAAAGGATTGTGGTAATAAATCCTCATTTATGATTTACAAGGCACTTATTTAGGTTTTGTTGGTAGTGGACTAGCTTGAACTAGCCCAAAAATACATTACCACACAAGTGATTCAATCTTTAGTGTTGATTCCTTTACCCTTGGTTGTTTTTCATGTTGATTATGTAAAGATCATATACTAAAAGAAGCATTGAATATGATGAACATGGTGGATTTCACTCTTGATTTTTGGTTACATCAAAATGTTAGCAGAATAAGTGTTCAAATTGTTGACACTATAGTGGATAATCTTGAAAATCTACATGGAGAAAAAAAATTGTATTATTTTGTGCTAAATAATTTTATATGGTTCATTTTATGATTTTTTATTGAGTTTAATAGATATTCAATCGATGAAGTGGGAGCGGCTAGGGTTTGGGTTCATGGGTAGCGCCTGACAAACCTGCAACATCACGGCATGCAACAAGATAGGGCAAAAATGACAACGGATCCAACTGACAGTGGGAATGAGTGATATGGAAGGGAGGGAGAGATCCTCTCCTACCAAAACATCACCACAGTGGAAATGAGTCTTCATGGCACATCTGGAGGCAATAGAAATCGCGGTAAGGGTCTACTAGTAGTGGGAGCTAAATGGAAAGTTGGGTTGGGAGGAAAATGTCTACCCAGAGTAACCAAGAAACCCCAATTTGTAATACCTAATAACAAGCTGGAAGAATATAGAGGATATATGAAGGACCATGCCCTGATCTACAAGTTTATTGGGGCCTGGACTACTGAGAAGGAATCGATTAAATGGATCCAGCAACAATGGTAGCCAAAGGGGCATATCGACCTCAAGCTGGGGGCAAAAGGGTTCTTCTTGGTAATTTTTTCCAACCTAGAAGACAAGGAGAAGGTTTTTGAAGATGGGCCATATTTCTTCAACAATGATAGCCTGTTTATGAGACAATAGGAGGAGTGCTACAACCCAGACCAAGAGAATATGCTAGCAACACCCATTTGGGTTCAACTCTTCGACCTACCAATGGACATCTAGGACCCTAAATTACTGGAAGGAATAGGCAACTCAATCGCACTTTTGTCAAAGTGGCAAACTTGATAAGAAAAGGTAGGTACACATCCTATGCAAGAATCTGTTTTTACATTAATATCACTAAGCCGCTACCAGACTACATAGAGCTAGAATACCATGATGAAATAGGGAAATAAACCCTAGACTACGAGCATATCCCATTCAGATGTAGGCACTACCATGAATACGACGACCTGTATCGGTCTTGCCCACTAAACAACCCAAAAAATAGTCGCAAGGGAAGAAGGCAAGAGAGGCAACAGGAAGAGAGGATGGGGATGAATTGTAGGAAGTGCACAAAAAGAAAAGAAATCAAAAACCAGTTGGGAACTAGAAGGCATACCAAAATGAGATAGAGCAACGAAACCATAATAAATTTTCTACCCTTCAGATGGATGAGACAGGGGAGATGAGTGGGGAGGCCACTAAGGAGATGGAAGAAATACAGACAAAGGAGACTGAGGGTAATAAACAAAGGAGACAAGAATTAACTGAAAATCAAAGAGAGGAAAATACCATGCAAATGGTGGAGAAAAATCCAATGGAAATTGACTCCCAAAAAGAAGACCTTAGCGTGGAAGAGTAAGTGATGAAATGATTGTTATAAGAGTGGAGACATCTGGATGAACGCTTCATTCCAGAGGACCAAAAATAGCTCTATACAGAAACCTTTCATTAATACAAGATAAAGCGATGATCGGCCATCATATCCCAACCAAAACACTTAGGATCCCATGGCGGACAAGGGCATGATCTAGGAACCTTAGGAAAAGGGGGAAAGAAAAGAGGTAGAAGACCTATGAACAAATCCATACAGATGGTGGGGGAACCATTAGTAAACTCCAGGAGGGTGGTGCCATTATCAGAGGTCTTTCAACAACCCCCAAAATTGTTGAAATGATTATTACAACTTGGAATATAAGAGGCCTCAACAGCTGAGGAAAACAGAGATACCTCAAAGAGAGATTGAACAAAGATAGACCTAGTATAATGATCATTCCTGAAACGAAAATAAGTGAAAGGAAACTAAAAGAGATGTTGGAAAATTTCAAACCCTAGTACCAGGTTATTGGATAGGACACTAATGGCAGTGCACGAGGGTTGGTGATCATCTAGAACCCAAGAGAAATATGTTTCGAAGATTGGGTCAGCATCCTAAGAATCCTCTCAAGATAGTTCAGAGTCATTAGATTGAAATATTGGGTGCTACTCATAGGAGTATATGGACCCCATATCCCAGGACAAAAAAGGGTTTTTCTACATAACCTAGCAAAAATGAGAAGCTTATACCCAGAGGACTTATGGGTGGTGGGAGGTGACATCGACATGATCACATCACTAGCGGAAAAAAGGGGAGGTATGAGGAGAATGGACATAGATATGGAGCTTTTTAGGGAGACTATAGCAGAGCAACGATTAGTAGACATCCCAACCATAAACAGGGTGCACACCTAGAATAATAGAAGAGGGGGGAATCACCAAATTTCCTCCAGATTGGATATATTCCTAATCTCGAAACAGGTAATTAGCAGAGATATATTCATAGAAGCATTGATTCTCCCCATAATGGGCTCATGCCACTGGACGATTTGGTTTGAAGTGGATCTAAAAGCAAGTCTGAAAAATTGACCCTTCAGGTTTGAAGCTTTCTGGCTCAGAGACCCATCCCTGATTAAAAAAGTTGAGCTTTGGTGGACACAGAGTGACCAGCAAGGGAGGAACTGTATGCATATGTTCCAAATAAAACTCAAATAAATTAAAAAATGGATGAGGAAATGGAAAAAATAAGACTTAGGACACATCATGAAGGATCAAAATCAATTAAATCATAATATGATGGAAGTGAAACAAAAATAATATAGGAAGGGAGATCCAAAGAGGCAGTAGCAGAAGAGGGGCACTAATCAGCCAGCTAGAGGAAAGGTGAAAGCAAGAAGAGATCCTATGGAAACAAAAATCGAGGGTGAATTGGTTAAGAGAAGAGGAGAGCAACACCCAGTTCTTCCATAAGGCCATGATCCAACACTGCCAGAGTAACAGAACATTCTCACTTAAATATGAAGAGGGGAACCACAGAACACAACATGAGGAGATGGAGGGGATCTTATTAAACCACTTTAAAGACCTCCTATCAGAACCTCAAGAATATAGAATGAAATAAATTCAAAGAATCTCCCAACATATACCCCACAAGGTCACACAAGATCAAAGCTTAGCCTTGATGAGAGCAAGAACACTCGATGAGGTGGAAGAAATCGTCAAAGGCATGAAAAAAAATAAGGCCCCAGGCCCGGATGGGTTCATAGCAGAATTCTACCAAGCCACTTGGTTGTTTATGGGAAGATAAATTCTAGAAGTTGTGGAGGAATCAAGGTGAAACCAAAAGGTATGCCATAGTCTTAACTCCACCTTTATTACTCTCATCCATAAGACCTCCAAGGACTCCGACCTATTTCCTTCTGTAATGTCATTTACAAAATTATAGCTACTCTTATAGTCAAGTGACTATAGCCTCTTCTCCCAAATATCATCTCCCTAGAAGGCAAATTTTAGACGGGATGGTTACCTCCCAAGAAGTTGTTCATTCCCTCAAGGAAAAAAGGTTAGTAGGCATGATGGTGAAGTTGGATCTATCAAAGGCTTATGATCAATTGAGTTGGGGGTATCTAAGGAGTATCCTTAGAGCCTATGGTTTTAACCCTGAATGGATTAATTAGATCAGTGCTATGATATCCACCCTTGTCTTCTCTATATTGCTGAACAGACTCCTACCCTAACCTTTAATCCTACTCGAGGATTGCGACAACATGATCCTTTGTCTCCATTTTTTTTCATTATCGCTACAGATGGCTTGGGCAGATACATTAAGAAGGAAGCTCGAGAATCCAGGATCAAAGGCTTAAGGATTTGGTGGAATGACCTTGCAATAACCCACCAACAATTCGTGGACGACATCATGTTCTTTTTCCAAGTATTGCTCAAAGAAGCCTGTAGAATCAAAGAAATCATGAACACCTCTATGCTGGCATTAGGTACCCAAATAAAAATGAAAAACCATGTACCTTCTTCCTCAATACTCAAGGGAATGTTAAAACCTATCTGGCTAGGATACTGGGGTTCAGTACAGGTAACCTCCCCACCAAATACCTGGGTATGCCTCTATCAGAAAATTCCCTAAAACTGGCAAGATGGCAACAGATCCTCCAGAAGATCCAAGGAAGATTGGGAAGTTGGGCCTTTCAATCCCTCAACCTTGCCAGAAAAATAATTCTCCTTAAAGCAGTACTGCAGTCAATACCAATATACCAACTATCAGGCATGGCATCGCCTTAAGGGGGCCTGCACCAAAATGGTTGATATCTTTTAAAAGTTCCTATGGGGCAGGGCACAATAGAAGAGGAAATGGGCCCTTATATCTTGGCAGGGCTTGACAAAAAAAATATGGAAGGGGGGTAGGCCTTAGGGACCCTTACACTTTAAACCAAGTGATGGGAGCTAAATTATGGTGGAGATGGCTAGGGGGAGGAAGGGACCTATGGAAACAAATATGGACAAGAAAGTATAACATGTCAGAGAGAACTAAAGAAACCCTGCAATATAGAGACCCACCCAAGGGTTTGACAATATGGAACTTAGGAAGCCAAAATTGAGACCTCATTACTTAGCATGCTTTTTGGGAAATCCAAAATGGTTGAACAACAAGATTTTGGCAGGACTCATGGTAGCAAAGAGAAAGACTCACAGATAGGAAAGACCTCTGAGACATATATCGATTTACCAATGATAACAACATCTAGTATGGAGAACAATTCTGGACCAAATAGCAAGGACAGGAAACTAGAGAAGATGGAAAAAGAAGGAAGACTGGGGTTCGAGTATAGAGACAGAGCAATGGGCAGAATTTGAAAAAGGAATGAGAACAAGACAAGTCACGATCATGAATGACCTGGATATTATGAGATGGGGCCATTCAACAAAAGGAACCTTCACCATCAAAGAAGCATATGAACTAAAAGCAGAACAAGGACAATATGGCCAAGCACAACAACAACAACTAGAAGGGACGATGGTGGCCTAAGGTTGCCCATTTCCTATGGCTAGTATGTAAAGTGATGATCCTCACCTGGGACCAACTACAGAAGAAAGGAATTTAGGGACCTTCCTTATGTTAGATGTGCCAACAGAACACAGAGGATATAGAGCATATGTTGAACTCATGCCCATTTGCAGAACAGAAATGGTGTCAATTGCAAGGAGTCTTCAGAAGGATGGATCAGGATTGTCACAACATAAATGAGACAATCCTTCTATGACACAATAATATCTTCTCAAGTCTAGTCCTAAACCAAGCTTGAGGTCTAGCTTTGGGGTTAAACCTATGGGCCATACGGAAAGAACAAAACCGTAGAATATTCAAAAGCAAAACCTCAACCCAGGAACAAGTTTGGGAAGGAATTATAAGAAACATTAGGGAAACTATACTAGCAGATCACTGGAGCCTAAAAGACTGGCAAGTTTCTCCCCCCCCCCCCAAGAAGCAAGAATTCTTTGAAGACTTAACCTAACAATGGAAATGGTAGCCCCAAATGCTTGGAAAATTGATAGGATGAATATAGTTTCCCCGATGCAATTCACTACCCCAATGAAGGGTTCATAAAACTTAATTTCGATGGGGCTTCAAAAGGGAACCCAAGAATAGCAGGGCTATGTGGCATATTCCAAGATACCCAAGTGAACACGCAACTCATATATGCATACTCGTGTGGATTTGCAAGAAACAATGAGGCAGAATTCATAGCAGTTGGGCAGGGACTCTGAATTGTTCTAGAATGGGGTACCAAAATGTGGTGGTGGAAGGCGATTCTAGCCTAGTCATAAATACTGTGAGGAAACTCAACAATGGCACGTCATGGGACAAATTGAGTCAAAGTTGGGGGAAAGCTCGCCAAATACAAGATATAGGGGAGCTCATTCACAAGTTCAACTATATAATGGTCATACATGTAAGAAGGGATGGGAATAAAGCGGCTGACATCTTGGCCAATTGGGGTTGTAACCAGCAACATGGTTCGCTGGAAAAATTATGGCCACTACAACCTAGGGATGATAAACTTAAATCCCTAGAGGACATCTTGGGCTAAAACTGCAAATAAAACTAGGAAACTGGGAACACAATCAACCATATCCATGAACGAGGTGCATGCTCGAGGATGGAAAGGACATCAAACAATAATGTTATTTATGAGGATTAATGGAAGGGTAACACCCACCACCCCCCACACGCTCATGGCGATGGGTGTGATGGGTGCGGTGGCCTCCTGCATGCATACTAGAAGAGGATATAAGAGAGGTGGTGAACATGGAAAGGACAAGGTGGGAGGTGATGCATGTAAGGAAGGATAGGGGAAAAGATATGGTAGGTTAGATTGTGGATTTAAAGCAATTCAAGAGAGGGATAACAGCATTGTTGTGAACGTTGGTGGGATCTGGAGCACTAGTGCAAGTAGGCAAAGCTACCATTGTCGGCATCAGTGGAGCGTATTGAGATATGTTTCTTGGTCCTGCAATCCCCTTGCTATGGAAACTCTGTTTTTTTATGGATGGGGGGTTCAGGAGAAGCCAGGGGAGGGGAACTAGGGGGGCTGGCCAAGGAGAACACCGCAGGCTTGGTGTGATTGTGGTCTAGCTTAGTGTTCTGGCTGTGAGATCCTTGAGTGCCGACTGGGTAAGTAGATGGGACGCTTCTCTTGAGACCATCCGAGAGAATTCGTATAACTATGCAAGTGGAGTGGAAAAACAATGCAATGTGGAAGTGTAGGCATGAGGGAATGTAGAAGAGTGGTGCAACATAACTAGGCAGAGGGGCATGGGAAGGCTCACCCAGGCAGGGCCACTCTTGCTTGGCTGGGTGAGGGGTGGGTCAACCGAACTATGCATGAGAGGCATGGGGCAAGGAACAGAGAGCAGCACAACAGGGAATGCCAACCAGCCTCGCTTCCTGAACGGGTTGTCACCCATCTAGCGTCTATCTCTAAAATCATTAGAGATAGACCAAAGAATAAGCGTAAAGGTGGTATCGAAATGCAACACCAAAGGTTAACTAATCGTGCTTTTGAATAGGGAGTGAACAGAGTGGAGATGGTTCGGTCGGCAAGAGGAAGAGTGCATGGAAGACGTGGGTGGGAGCCTGCACAGCAAAATGGCCCAAGCACCTTGGAACCGATACCAGGTAGGAAACCGGTAGAACACCTCATCAGCAAAGCTACGATGGCCTACAGGGAGGGAATAAATGTTGGCATCTGCAAATTGTTGGAAGATTGGGAAGAGGGAATTAAACATGAAGGCGAATCCAAGGAGGAGATGGAGAACTGGCGGACTGTAAGTCTGGATCCAGGAAATACTAGAGGCAGAATAACTTATTTTAAACAGACTCTTTATCTATACTGGCTTATGAAGAGTCTTATGGGGAAGGCAATGGAGAAAATATCAGTGGGGATGGCATTGAATCTCCAAGACATGCCTAACTATAAAAAGGATTTGCAGACAATCAATTTTAGCTTCATAAGCTAGACATTTTCCTGGATATAATTTAAAGGCACATCCCTTGCATCATCGAACTAGCTAAGATGCATGGTGACTCAGCCAAGGACCGAGTACCAGTCGAGTCAACGTCAGAAGAACAGTAGGAATAGTCAGTTACCTGGTCGTTTTTTGTTTTTACAGGTAGCATTTACTTTTAAATATGCATGTTTATGATAGATAGACATATAAAAACTTATCATGAAACTCATACTTATCTAGCTTGGTTAAAATGACTGATACTTTATTTATTTTGGATAGCGTATAACGAGGATAGTGGCCAACAGACTTGGTTTCCCACTAGGCAAGTTGAGGCCACCTATCTCAAATATGTGGTGTAAATTTGTTTATAAATAGAAAAATAAGGACCTGCCAAGCTTAATATATATATATATATATATATATATATATATATATATATATATATATATAATATATATATATATAATATATATATATATATATATATATATATATATGGTTCATTTTGTTGAAGATGAAATATCAATATGGGAAAAGAGTTATGGAAAAAGGGACTTGGCTCTAGGGAATAGTTCAACATCTCTTGAAACCCTAGTTCCTTAAATTCAACCTAGAGATAATGACTTCCTCCTAAACCCTTATATGTGTTTAGAATTTTAACTCCCACCTTTTCATTTTGGGAAAAGGAGGTTGTGGAACAAAATGGAATCTCTCTAAGAATTGTTCAAGTTTATTAAAGAAAGATGATACATGTTTCTCCTTTGCAAGAATATAAATAGAACTATATTTTACTAACCAATGGTTAAGAAAGTGAATTCTTCAATATGATGGAACATAGTGATCCTAACCATTAAACTATGAAAATATGACATATTTTTATAAGCTTTATTGGGATACATGCCATCAAATGACATCTCACACAAAAAATGACACATAAAACAAAAAAAAATTAATTAAAACCCAAGACCATTCTTTAAAGGTGGAACATGTTTATAATTATGGATCAAGATGGATTCTAGAGAGTAAGGAAAAGGAGAAAGTGAATGATTGATCAAAATAAAATTCAATCAAAAGTGAGAAACTTGACCTAACCTTCAAAATCTTTTCCAAATAACAATGACCAAAAATTTAATAAAGAAGAATTTCCAATTAACATTAAATGGAAAAGTATCCCACAATTAGGGTAGAAGAAGCAAAAAAATGCAAGCCCACAAGTGTGAGACAAAGGATTCCATCTATTATAGTGTTGTTTTCAAATATGCATTAATGAAAAGAAAATATTAATATAATTTTAAATATATATTTTGAACAATGTTAAATCTTGTTTATCTGAATTTTAAGTAGCACATTAATTATACACACTAGTACCTATATGTTTGGAATCTATGAAACAACCCCATACACTAACTTAAGTATATCAATGATTTCTACACAAGGCCATACATAAGGCGAGCCACAAGCCACTTGTATGTGTACAATGCTCAATGCGAAAGGTAAACCTTCAACAACTCTATGACTAGAAAAAAGAAAGAAAGAAATTATTTTAACATCCACGAGGCTAATGATAGCCTATGTGACAGATTTCTTCTTCATCTACTTGATGTATATGGCCCTTTTTCTATGAAGCTTCAACATAAGTGCTCCCAGATTCTCAACAAACCCCTCACTAAATAGATTATCCCAAGAGTTAGCTGCTAGCATATCTGCATAACTTTCCCTATTGTCTTTGAAAGCCTCGCATTCTAAAATGAAATGTTTTTCTGTTTCCACTTTTTGGGAAGAACAAAAAATGCATATTCTTTCTCCCACGCTTCCTTTAGCCTTTTCTAGTGCCCTGTTTCACATCGGAGTTGATAAGAATTAGTCCTTAACTGAGCAGTAAGAATTTTGGATCTCCAAGAGATGTTAGCCTCTATGTATGCTCTTGGTTGATGACTATGAGTGGGATTAAACACTTCAATATAGTAATTTTTCTTTCTTCCTAGCTCCTTATCCCAAGTACACTTGTGGAACTTTTCCATAACAAAAGCTTTTATCTCTTTGCTATTTATGGGACACACGTTCAAGCAAATACCCCATTTACTAAACCATTTTCTATTTTGTTGCATCCAAGTTTTTTTTCTCTTGCACAATCTATCATTAAAGACAACCTTAGGCCATCTACCCCCTTTCATTTGCTCAATTTTTTTTAAATACCTTATGACTTGCACCATAGCAATTGCTTTAATAGGAGTGGTCCCTGTTTCACTCAACAAGATATCATAATGAACTGCACTTTTAATCTTAAATTTGTTTGTAATCAAACGCTTCTGAATTTTCTCAATTTGTCTCCATTGCATGTCGGATGTGCTGCTGGCCCATAGTTCACAACCACAGAGAATCAACGGAATCACTAGAAGCCCAAAAAGAGTTTGAGTGGTTTTCCGGTCCCATAACTCTACCTCTCTACACCTATTTTGAAAAGCATAAAATTCTTTCCAACCCCCCAAATTTCTTTTATTTCTACAACCATTCCAGCTTAGACTTTTGTTGAAGTCAGTTCTGAGGTATTTGTAATCCGAAACTTCTTCCAGGTGTTGCCTTCAAAGTAGAATTTATGTTGGTTATGTTTTCTTTTCTTAGAGAAGACCACTACTTTCATTTTGCTAATATTGGCTTGCATCCCCACATTTCTACAAAAATGCTCAAGGGATAGTAAGTTCTCTTGCAAACCAAGAGCTGATTTAGCAATCAGAATAAGGTCATCTGCATACAAAAGAAGTATTATAACAAACTTTTCCAAATAGATACTATCACCCCCTTGTGAATTTAACCACTCCTCAAGCTCGTCGATATATAAACCAAAAAGGGTAGGAGATAGTGGGAAAACTTGCTTGACCTCAATATCACTTCTAAAACTTTCAGAAATGCCTGTTGGAATTATAATTTTGAATTTCACCTCTTCATACAGCCTATGCATAGCTACTCTCAAATGTTTAGGAACCCCAAGTTCCTCCATTCTATGTCAAAGCTTATCCCTAGGAACCGAGTCAAACACTTTTCTAAAATCAACAAAGCAACAAAAGACTTCATCATTTTTCTCCCAAAGATTTTCAATGATGTGCCTTAAAGTTATACAATGATCAACTATTGAATGTTTAGGTCTAAACCCTGCTTGCCCTTTAGCACGCTTATCTCTTTCTTCTGCCCACTTGCTAATTTTTATTTCTAGCATGCTTCCAAATAGCTTTGCAAACAAATGGTTTATCATGATGGTCCTATAATTGGAGGGATTATTGACATCCCCGCTCTTGAAAAGAGGTATTTCCAGACTAGTTGTCCAATCTATGGAGAGCCTTTATTATATGTGTTATCACTTAAGAATTCTAATTCCCAAACTGCTCACATTAGTTTGATGGTAAAGATTCGGTGCTAGTCCAGGTTTGAGTTTTTGTTTGCCTTAGAATCTGAGTCTTAGGAATCTACTATGCATTCTCATTCACCACTGGTCTCATAATTCACACAATTTCCATGTGTTAGCTTTGTTCAAAGGTTATTATGTGCTACAAAGTTCTTTAGGTGATTTCGTAGCGCATAACCCAGATTTTGCACTGACTGCACTATGAAATCGGAAATTTGTGCAATCCGTAGCAAATATTTCCTAACTATCAAATCTGTCAAGCTTAGTTATGGTTGCATCATCCACTATCAGCTTATGCACTCCACATATCATGTCCAACCGCTTATCTCCATCATTACAGTCGCTAGGTACTCTGGTACACTCGGATTGCAAGATCCAAGAAAAGCCGGGTAATCACAGTATTAATCATGATTGTATTCATTGCATAAGGGACAAATCTACAAACATTCAATTTGAATGCATTACATATCAAGCGAGGCAGAGATCAAAGGTTGAAATAGTGCCAGTCATCAAACATATCATTCCGCTGGAGATTCATGGAGGGGTCTGTAGAGAGAAAGAATCACAGGTCAAGAAGGTGTTTGAGGACTAAACCTGAAGGTTTAGACATAACCTTGAGGAACAGAGAAGTTGAGAATCCATTCAAGCAAGCTGGGTGCTGGAATTTTTGCAAGAAACTCCAGGGAGGTCATGCCCAAGTCACCAAGGAATTTGCCTTGAATTTCACAGGACTGAATTCAAAGGTTGGTATGCTTGAATTGTAGGTCTCACCAGACATAATATCCACAGTTACGAAGATTCCAAGAGGGCAAGAAACTTGTTTTAAGAATTTCAAATTTGATATGAACCCATGTAAAGAATTTCTGAAGCACGAGTTCTTTAACTCCGATTTAAACAAGTCTGTTCCTAAGAGTTATGTCAAGAATTCGTATGCCAATTTGCTTACCTGCATACAGAAGTACCTTACCTGTGAAGGGAGATATAATAAGGTGTATTCATATCATTTTAAACTTCTGTTGCATTTCATAGGGAAGACATCTATTGATTTACCTTTCTTCTTATTCTGTAGCCTAAGCAAAATGTGTGATAAGGTGTAGTTAAGGAAAGAGGCTTGTGAGACTTCATTGTTACACCATGGATTGGTTAAGTTGATTGTTCTACATGAACTCCAGAAGGTAGGTAGAGACTGGCCCACGTTCATCTTCATGTCTGGTTTCAAGAACGAGACTGGTCTTAGCCCTCAAAATACAAAGGACTTGCCAGCAACAAGTGATCATCAAGCAGAAACAAGATCCAGGAGGTTTATAAAGGTTAAGGCTAGGAAATAGGTAAGGGAACTCACCAAGCCACTGATAATCCAAGATACACCCCAACAATCCTAGAAAGAGAAAATTCATATCAGAGAGAGTGCACCTGAATCACCCACAGGTGAAGTAGTCCAGAGAAGAATGACAAGAAGCCAATTAGCTAGGGAAAAGGGCAAAGCAGTGGTGACTGAAGACACCTCGGTTTCAAAGGGAAGTCTTAACGACATATTGTAAGCAATTGATATTGAAGAGTCTCTCCTGGTTCAAGCAGATGTGATAGAGTCAGGAAAAGACAAGGCTAAGAGAAATAAAGCCTCGAAAAAGCTCAAGTTCGATGATCCGGTTGATAAATTTGTTTTTAGGCCAAGAAGACCCATAACGAGGAATTTCAAAGACATACAGGAGACACTGCCAGGAGCAGATGAAACAGAGGAGATAACACAGTCTCATGAAGGAAAAGATAAAGGTAAAGTCATTACCCTTCAGGAAGAAGATAGCATTGAAGAGTTGAAAAGAAAGTTGGAATTGGCAAACTTTCAAATTGCTAGACTGAAGAAAGCCTCCAGAAAACATGCAATTAAAGAAGCTTATTTTAACCAAATGCAAGCTCGATGGGAGGACAAAACATTTCAAATACTAGAGGTGGTCGACTTTAATGTTCAATTCCATAGCTAGACTGTCCCTCCAATAAAGGAGGCACAATTCATCAGAAAGGTCAATACAAAGCTGAGAGCTGGGACCAGAGTCCTGAAGAAGCAAATTGAGGACTTAAAAATGTAGTTAGCTCAGCAGAAAAAATCTCCTTAAGGAAGTCACACAGCAAAAAAGGTTATGTTCCAAATTTTGATGGTTTTTTTCCTTGTTATAATTTTTCTTGAGAAATCATATAGTTTCACTCAGTTTTGAAAAGCTTTGGAGCAGCTAAAAAGGATGTTTGAATATAAAGAAGCTCAAGATAGAAAATTTTTGATATTAGGCTGTGTTTTGGTGATTACACAGCAGTTTCGTAGCACGCTACGAAACTGCTGAAGATAATGCCTAACGCACAACAGTTTCGAAGCGCGCTACGAAAATGCTGTAGCTACATAATTCAAACTCAGTCAACCAATTTTGAAAGACCAAGGGAAAATTTTTGAAAAAGAAATCTCTTCCAAGGATCATGTAACAGGTGTCAACATTAAACAAGGGAAAAAACAGGGAGAAGAAACATATATTGGAACTCTAAACTTTTTGTTATCAAGTGATCATAAATACCATAGTTCATGATATGTCAGACAGTTTGGAAGAGTTATTGTTCTCACACATGGAAAAAGGTTGACAATACATCAAATAGGTGGCATTCTAATATATTTTGGTATAATCAAAGAAGAAGGACATGGTTCATCAGTTCGAATATCTTTGAGGAAAACCAAAGGCGGATAAACAGGGGCAGTTTCCTACTTTTCAGGAGCAATGAAGAAGATGTGACATTAAAGACTAGCAGGCAGCTACAAACACCTACAACAGCTAAACTAAAAGAGACCACTTGTCAAAGAACGATAATTGATTGTAATTAATGCTATTATTAGCATGATATGGAGTCAGACTCCTATTTGCCTTAGATCTCTAATAAGTCTAGTTAGCAGTTCGTTACATTTAATAGGTAGTTAAAGTGTGAATAGGTGTCATAAGAAGTAGAATTCGAATTCCCCTCATGTTGGAGGCGGAATCTGAGCCTTGTAAAAGAATTCTATAAATAGGAGAAAGAGAAATGTACACAGGGTTGGAAATTTATTGAAAAAAGCTCTGTTATTTGGCTTTATGTAAAGACTTTGTTTTAGTAATACAAGATTGGCTTTGCTTCTCAGGACTCAGGAGGGATTCGATGTTCAGAATGTGTTGTGTTGTTCTTTTCCCAATATTTGTAGTGGTATGAATGTGTAATCACTTAGAATTCACTCATAGTGCTCTAACTTCCTGTATACATTCATAGACTGTGTGGTCCTATATGTTTTTGGTATGTTCTAAATGTGTTGAATGCTGAATGCCCTGACTTCTATGTAAGGTTCATACTATTGTTATACTGAAATGATGTTGACTCCATAAGCCCAATGGATAGTTTCTAATTGTGTTTCCACCACTCATATTTTTACATTTGTTTCATAAGAGTTAGCCATCTTAATCATAATCGAAGATCATTAATCCTTTGAGAGAGCCCTCTCAGGTTGGGGAGGCTAAGCCTCAGCCTAAAGTAGGTTTGAAATAGTTACTTAAGGTCTTCCTAGTCAGCAACCTTCCAGGGTCAGATTTTGAGATAACAGTATGATGTTGTTGAATATCTTTGTAATGTGAGGTGCAAGAATATTTCAACCCCACTTTAGATATTCTGCTTGGAGTTCAAGTAAGTATTTTTCTTTTCCAACACCCAAATTCTTGATACCCATCTCTACCTCTTGTACCGTGAAGAGTCTAGTATCAGTGTTGACCAAGGGGGGAGGGTCAAACTTGGGAACCTACTCATAGATTTTTCTTGCATAGTCAAACTATTTAGAAGCTGTAATATTATTTCCAATTTGTATCTTTTTTGGTTGGAGCTCCTTCCAAAATAATTTGGGATTATTTTTCCCAAGGAATATTAGTTCTTCCCTCCTTGAAACCATGAAATCAGCGTTTTTCTTTCTTAATAACTACTTGTAAGCTTTGAGCTTTATGTTATCCTTGTTTGACTATTTCCACATTCTCCTTGCCTTTTTGCATTCCTTGTCAATCCAAGCATTAACCGGAAAGCAATTTGTTTCAGACTTCTTAATTTTTTCTCTTTTGCATGTTGCAAGTGTGCATTGAATTAAATGTGTTAATTCATGACTATGAAGGTTGTGGATTGTAGTTTTCTCCTTCTCAAAGAGCCTCTCTAGTGTCATTTTTAAGATATTACAATTTTTTGGGGGTCAAAAGAATTCTTCCCTGTGGTAGATTTTGTTGGATGCTGAATTTTTTACTTTAATTGTTTCTTTCCAATCCAAGAGAAACATAAATAAATTGGCTTGTGATCCGATTTCAAGTCCCACGGCTAATCTCCAATCAAAACTTCCTCCATTTTCTCACATAAACCATGCAAGCAAATGACATAATCTACCACACTTTCTCCATTGTAAGTATTGCAAGTGAAATTATCAAACTTTTCCCATCTAGTCAAGCCATTACAAATGATTAAATCAAAGTCCCCACATAGAATAAGAAATTATTCACCAAAGATATTGCAGCCCTTGTCCTCTGAAATTCTTGCCCACTGATGATTACTTTATTTTGTAAGCCAAATAGGGTCACAATCATCTTTACAACAAAGAATGCTAGCTTGCTCACTTGGAATCCTAGCATTGAAATCACCCACTATAAGAACTTCACCTAACTACGAATATGTTGCAATATCTACTTTTAAGGTTGCAAATGGATCTTTGTGGTCAAGCCCTCTACCTTTGTAGATTTTTGAAACCTGTGGCGCAAAATAACATGCTGCAATTCTGATGTGGTTTCCATTTTCTGATATTTTAAACCAAATGAATTTCCTATTGGCATCTTCTTTTTCTAACTGAATGAGATGAGCTTATTTCTCCCTTACTAAAACCATGATACCCATGTGCCCTTTACCATTCCATGTTGCCTTGTTCCACACTACCATCTTCTAGTATCCTTCAAATAGAGGTGTCTTGCACCCTTCATGCTCATGTATTTCTATGAGGCAAATTATGTCTCTATCTTCCGTAATATGCCCTAACCCAGGTCCTCATCTCCTTTGGTAACCTCTACAGTTCCAACAAACTAATATTAAGGAAACCTGGGTATGACTTGATTGCTATTTATTTTGACATGCAAGACTCACATTTGAGTCTTTGTCCCTACTTTCCCATACTGACCTTTCTTTCTGATTTCCTGTTGAAGAGTTTGTTGCCTCTTATTTATTACCATCTTGCTGCTCTGTTTTGGAAGGAGGTCCAAATCACGCTATCACAGCTTTGCCTTTATAAATACATACTCTCTTGCCTTCATCTCTTGCTACCATAACCTTTAAAATTTCATCCCTTCTATCCTCCTATTGGTTTACAGTTAAATCTTCTTCGAGGAAAAAAACGAGAACCCCTCAAGAGACATTTCTTGCTTAGAAATATATATTTATCACGCAAGCTAGGCATAATGACTTTTATGGGCCTAGATCTCTCCCCGTTAAACTTACCCACCCTCCATGCTTGGCATATTTGTCCTTTCCATAGCAACTTGTCTTTCAAGAAGTCTCTTGCAAGGTCAAGAGTACATTCATTTTTCCCATCGTCTTTCACCCCTTTAATAATTATGTTTGCTGCCCTATTTTGTATTTCCTTGCCTTCATTATCTTGCATGTTGTCAACCTAAATATTTGTTTCTCCTTCCTTAGCAGATGAGCAAGATTTGCCTTGGGATATATATTCTAACCTACTTTATTTTTCCATATCGTTCCCCAATGCACTTTTAATACAATTAAAAAAAAATGTTTAGTATTTGGTTTCGGTCATTAATTTATTTATTTGTTTTCAAAATAGAAAATAATTTACAATATTCAAAGTTATATTTTTAGTCTTTATTGATCTACATGGAACAATATTATTGTGTAAACAAAATTTAGTTATTTAAAATATTTTATTTATACTGAATATTTTTGAATGTTGAGTAATTATATTAATAGGTGTGTCTATTTCTTAACAGAATTTTCAATGTTTTAATTTAATTATCAATAATTATTATGTGGGTGGTAGGGATTTAAACTTCATGGAAGATTCTAAAATATTCTTAATAGTACTCAGAGATCAAAAGTTGAGATTTATCTCAAAAGTAGTTATGTTTTTTTTGTCTTTCTAATTAAATTAAATAATTTGAAAAAATGTCAAATAAATTGGTGTCATATGAAAAAAGTTATGATTTTTTTGGCCTTGTGGTATTGATAAGCCATGTTATTGGCCCATGAGCCTATTTACAGATTAAGGATCTATATGATAAAGAAGGGGTAAATCTCCATGGTTAAAAATATTTTATAATTTAGTTAGTCTTGATGATTCTTTTTCATCTTTACAATATGAGTTGTATGATAAAATAAGTGTTTTGGTGTTGATCATGGATTGATGTCTATCGATATTTATCAAACCATTTAATTTATATAATTATGCTAATTGACCTACACCTACAATTTAGAAACATTAATGAAACCTGAATTCTAAAACTCCAATGCACTGTAACATAACGCCAAGAGTAATTAGGCGTTAACACTCAAACATGGGATTGTTTCCAATTTATAAAAAAATGAATATATACAAATAAATCTCAAATATGTGAATTTATTGTATCATGAAATTTGGGTTCGCGTTGGATTAATTCACAATGTTAAGTATACTTTATCGGGGATAGAGTCAAAGTTGACAATTCAAACAGTGGTGATTTTGGGCATGTGCTTAGCGTACCCATGGAGTTTTTCCCATGGAATGTCATGTAATGGAGCCTTTAAAATAATGGGAAGACTTCATTGTAAGTTTTCCAAGGATTTGAGCAATGAAGGCTCATTGAACCAGGCTTGGCCAGGGTTTTGGCCAAGGGATCTAATGGAATTTTGTTAGGCTGGGTTTTCCCCCCGCATTTAGGGTTTTCTCAAGGTCAAAATGTGTGTCTTATGTGTTTAATGTGTACGTTTGTTGTTGGTTGTGTTATGTTTCTCTTAATAATTTATTTTCTCTCTAGTAATTTTTCTACATTTGGTATCAGATTCGAAGCTTGATTTATTTTGGCTTTTGTTGTAGCGGCTACAACAACCCTCCAAAATTTTTCCTTTGTTTCATTTTGGAGCCTTCCTTCTAAACTACAGTAGCTCATCTCGCACTGATCTAGGTACTTGTGCTTTGATTAAGCTTCACCCTTTGCATTATGGCTTGTGTTTTCTTACTTGGTTTGTTGCCTAACCCACAAGTTGATCTCTTGACTTAGTTTCCACCCAATTTTCGGATTTCCTTAGAGAACTACACAATCCTTGAGTGAAACCAGCCTTGCTCTTGGCAATTGCGTAGTTCAAGCTGATAGTGAGCCTTCAAATCTAAAATTGTGCAGAGCTATTAGACAGCTAGCCTTCAGCTAGGAAATTGCACAGAACATGAGATGCAGCCCAGAGCCACTCAGCCCAGAAATTGCGCAGGACCTCATTGTGCTCAGAAACTACACAGTGCATGAGCCAAAGAGTTGCCCATTCCTTCCCAAAACAATGCAATATTTCTATGTAATGCATTGTAGGTTTCCCCCTGGAAAAGAAAGAAAACTAAAGGGAAAGAAGCATCCCTAGGAATCATGGATCTATTATTAGTTTCCTGAAGGTGACACATTGCTACCTTTAGAAGTTTCCACCAAGTGTCGCTTTTGTCATTGATCTCAGGCATACGCATCATAAATTCCAATTGGCTCAATTATATGTAATGGACACCTCTAGAGCTCATTTTTATATTCAATCATCAATCTCTAGCATTCACAAGTAGATAAAGGAACCTTCTCTAGATTTTCTTGTAGATTCACAGCTCATGTAATGTACTAAAACACAAGATAAGAATCTACTCTACTCTTTAAATAACGGAAACCAATAGATCGATGAAAACAATAATCAACAAGAGGAAGATAATCAAAGACACATAACCCAATTTTTCTTTGGGGAAATCTACTACTCAAAACCCCGACTATCTATTGCATTAATCAGAAATTTGAGTGATAATAAAAAGTGTGTTCTCACTAGAACAATTCCTTAACAAGTATGTTCAATTCTCTGCCTCACAAGCCTGCTATAGCCCACACTTAGCCAATTATGTTGCCTTCCAAGCCAGTATTTCCTTGCACACTTCCTGTGAGGATCAGCTCATATTTATTTTGGAAATCCTTCATAACTGCACAATCCAAAACTAGGTCCTTCTCTAATTGCATGCATGACTTGTACAACTCGGATCATCATACAACTGATAGTATTGTCCCTCCACTCTAGTCTCAACTGGGTCTTTCTATGAAATGACATGCATCAGTTTCTCATGAGGGAAACTTTATTTAGCTAGAGTAGCATTGAGGATGCACCAGTGCACCAACTCACTACTAGACCTATACTAGTTCCACAAACAATTAGAACTAGTTTCACTGTCTATAACTCAATGAAACTAAGTTATCTAATTATAACTAAAATAAACTCATCCTGGACCCCTAAATTTTATGGAAGACATATACATGACTACATAAATACTTCCAACTTGAAATTCCTAATCTAATTAAGTTAATTAAACTTAATTAACTATTTACAAGTTGCTATGAGAATAGAATTCGATTTTAATTCATAGTTTCATTCAAGGACAAATTAACTGGAAATTCTTGTTGCCATTTCTCAACACTCCCTCTCAACAAGAAATGGATTATCAGATACCCCGATATTTTCTATGTGAAACTAAAATTTACATCTTGAAAATGCCTTTTCAAAATGTCAGCATCTTACTCCTCTATGGGAATGTACTCCAACAACATAATCTGCCTCAATACACAATCTCGAAGATGATGATATTGGATATCTATATGCTTGGACCGACCATGAAAAAATGGATTTTCAAAGAGTTTGATACTCTAATTATCGTAGTAAATCACAGTTGGATCCATCTGGTTACCAAAGAAACCAACCAGAATCTTCCTCATCCAGATGGCCTCACATGTTGCTTGAGTTGCAGCCATGTACTTTGCCTCTGCTAAACTAAGTGCAACCGATCTTTGTTTCATGTTGTACCAAGAAACTATTGTTAACCCGATACTAAAGATCCCTCCTGATGTGCTCTTCCTATCGGATGGACTCCCTGGCCAATCTACATCGTTGAAGCCTTGAATCTTCACTCCCTTTTTCCATATGTACCACAATCTGTACAGAGTAGTTCCTATGAGGTATCTCAACACATGTTTTGTCGCCTTCCAATACATCTTGGTAGGCCTAACTATCGCTTGACTAAGCTAGTTAATTGCATCACATATTTGGTTGTGTGTTCACCAAATACATGAGTGAACCCACAAGCTATCTGTAAACGGTAGCTTCCACTACTTCCCCTGAAATAGCAACCTCCTTCCTCCAGTTACCTGCTAGAGGAGTCTCCATGGGTTTTCTTCTCTCTCATGCGGAACCTCCTAAGCATCTCATTGGCATACTTGCCCTAAGACACAAATAGTTCCCCATGACTCTGCCATAGTTCCATGCCCAAAAATTAATGCATGAGCCCCATGTCCTTCTTCTTATAATCTCTTGCAAGATCCTCCTTGCAAGATTTTATTAGTTGATCATTACCTGTCAAAATCAAATCGTCGACAAATAACGTAATGATAAACAATTTACCTTCGACCACTATGTGGTATAGGTTCACATCCACTTCACTTTTGGTGAAACCCAACCTAGTGAAGTAGTTGTAAGATCCTCCTTGCAAGATTTTATTAGTTGATCATTACCTGTCAAAATCAAATCATCGACAAATAACATAATGATAAACAATTTACCTTCGACCACTATGTGGTACAGGTTCACATCCACTTCACTTTTGGTGAAACCCAACCTGGTGAAGTAGTTATTGATCTTGGTGTACCAAGCATGGGGTGTTTGCTTCAGCCCATACAATGCTCTCTTGAGCCAACACACATGTGACTCACAGTTGAAGGTCTCAAAACCTTCAGACTTCTCTATGTACACCTCTTCCTCAATCATCCCATTAAGGAAGGTTGCCTTTACATCCATATGATGTATCTTCCAACCCATCTGCTAATACTGCCAATGTAGATCTAATCGATGGGTACCTGGCCTTATGCTTCTCCACACTACCATCTGCAGCTTGTTTTACCTTGTAAATCCATCAGGAGCTCACCATTGACTTGTCCTCTAGTCTCAAGACCATATTCCAAACATTGTTACGAATTATGGAGTTATACTTCTCCATCATGGCATCAACCGAAACCAACTGCTACACTTCCTCCTCAAAGGAAGATGGCTCTGTCTCAACACATCCACTCATAAGAGCCATGTATCTAGTGTACCTCTCAGGTGACCTCCTTTTCCTATGTTGAGATGTGGGTGCTCCCGCATTTCCCATGTATCATGCAATAACTTGTCAGCCTCTCTAGTGCACTTCCTCCCATCTATGGAAGACTCTTCCTGAGTGGATGTCCCCACTCGCGGATCCTTTATATGTGGCTACTCCACATCAATTTGAGGCTCCTCAACCTTAGGAGCTAAAATATCCTCAACCGCATGTAGTTGAATCTCCCTCTCTAGGGAAACTCACATGGCCTTCTCCTCATCGAATCTGACATCCCTGCAAACCACTGTCATCCTGTTATCGGAAAGTACACCCAATAGTTATGAGGTGTATCAGTGTACCCCACTAATATCCCCAACTCCGTTGTTGGTTCAAGCTTCTTCCGTGCATCTTTGGTCACATGGAAATATACCGATGACCCAAAAATCATGAAGTGATCAACATATAATCTCTTATTGGAGAAATCCTCCTCTAGTTTTTTCATCCCAAGTATTTGATACGGGCTTCTCTTTTGCAAATAAATAGTTGTGTTACATGCCTCAGCCCACGAGTGTAGTGGTAGGCCCTGATCATGCAACAAGGCTCATGTTTCCCCTACAATGCTTATGTTCTTCCTTTTGGCCACCCCATTCTATTGTGGGTTATGGTTTGCCATCAACTCTCGTTTAGTCCATTCTGTCACACAGAAGTTCTTAAACACATTTGAGACATACTAACCACCATTATCACTCCTCAGAGCTTTAACCTTCTTGCAAAACTCTTTCTCGACCAATGCTTTAAATTCACAAAAATTTGTGAAATTTTAATCCTTTTGCACAAAAAGGATACAACATTTATGAGAAAAAACGTCAACAAATATAACATAATACTTGTGTTTGGTCATGGATGTTGTCGAGAGTGGTCCACACACATATGAATGGACTCGTTCTAGAATCACCTCTACTCGATTGCCTCTATCGTGAAAGGAAGCCTTGGTGTATTTTCCCAAAGTACACCCCTTGCATGTATCAACTTGCTCTAGCGTACCTTTGGGAAGACCAATAGAGATCTGTTGCATGATTTTCAAAGCCTCATGATGCAAGTGACCCAATCACCTGTGCCACAACTTGTCAACGTCTTGGTTCTGTACCATATCTGCTTTCATGCTCAAAGCAGCACAATCTTATACCTCCAACTTATAGAGATTCTTAACTCAAATCCATATCCTCTTTACCTGACCCGTGGCTATGTGTTGAAGGAATGCCTTTCCTTTGCTAAATACCACATCATAGCCTTTATCCTCCAACATGGCATCCGATACTAAATTATTCTTCAACCCGGGCACATACATAACATCTCTCAAGGTGAGAGGAGAATATTTCTCCCTCTAAAAAGTAACGGTCCCCAATCCAGTAGCACTATACCTCCCATCATCACCCATCTCGATATGCATCTAGAGATCCTTCTTCTCCACGTCACTAAACAACTCCTTGTCACCAGTCATGTGGAATGAAGCTCCATTGTCAAGGTACCATACACCACCCATGATTGATGACACCATGCATGCAATGAGAGTAAATTCCAATTCAAATTGAGAGACCAAAGCCTCACCTGCTACTCCTCCTGAGGACTTCTTCTTGGACTTCTTGAGCGGGCAGTTTGTAGAAAAATGTCCTAGCACATGACAATGAGAGCACTTAATTTTTGACATGTCTTTCTTCTAGCCTCTATGCACTTAATCTTATTTGGAATGGGATGCCTTCCCTTTCCCCTTCCTTGCATTACCCGCTAAGGCACAATTTTCCTCATCATCAATCTTTGATGAGGAACCGTCTCTAGTGTTCCTTCTGATATCCTCCTGCATCAAATCTTACCACAGTCATTCCCAATATGGTAGCTTCTCCCTCCCACTGATAGAGTCTTGATATTTATTCCAAATCTTGGGAAGGCTTAGGAGAGATAGGATCACCATATCATCCTCGGCAACGATTATTCCAACACTTCCAAACTCATCATGAAAGTGAGTGAACGTGGTTAAGTATTTTGGAATGGTCTCGCCTTTCTCCATATTAATTTTTTGAAGTTTGTCTTTCAGTGCCAACTTCCTATGGTCAATGTTGTTTTGGAATAGGTTCGTCAATGCTTTCCACATAGCATACGGAGTTTCCTTTCCATGGAGACTTGAGACAATGTGGTCTAGAACTCCCTCAAGGATTATCTGCATCGACTTTGCCACACACTTCTTCCACTCAGACAGATTTTGTGCATCTAATGTTTTTGGCTTAAGAATGCCTTGATCAGCCATTATCCTCTAACACTGCCTCCATCCTGTCTTTCCAAGCTATATAATTCGAGCTTCCTTCTAAGGCATACTCGAACCTCAAACCGTACAAATCCATTTGATGGTCCTGAAATATGTATTGCAAATTTGAATTTCATATGTAAACCCAAACTCAAAATTTCGAAATATCCTCTAGTATACTATATTCAGCTCTAATACCATGTATATTTTCTTGTAGATTCATAGCTCATGTAATGAACTAAACATAAGACAATAATATACTCTACACTTTAAACAGTGGAAACCAATAGATCAATGAAAAAAATAATCGACAAGAAGAAGATAATCAAAAACACATAACACATTTTTTCTCTAGGGAAAGCCACTACTCAAAACCCCAACTATCTATTGCATTGATCAGAAATCTGAGTGATAATACAAATTCTGTTCTCACTAAAACAATTATTTCCAAGTGTGATCAACTCTCTACTCACAAGCCCGCTATAGGCAACACTTAGCCAATTCTGCTGCTTGCCAAGGCCCTTTTTCCTTGCACAATTCCTATGAAAATTAGCCCATATTTAATTTGGAAATCCTTCGATCATAACTGTGCAATCCAAAACTAGGTCCTTCTCTAATTGCATGCATGACCTATACAATTTGGATCATCATACCACTAATAGTACAATGTCCCTGCACTCTAGTCTCAACTTGTTCTTTCTTTGAACTGGCATGCATGAGTTTCTCATGAGGGAATATTCAGTTAGCTGGAGTAGCAATGAGGATGCACCAGTGCACCAACTCACTACTAGACCTCTACTACTTCCACAAATAGTTAGAATATTTTAATTATCTATAACTCAATCAAACTGATTTATCTAATTACAACTCAAATAAACTCATCCTAGACCCCTAAATTTAGGGAGAACATATACATGACTACAGAAAGACTTCCAAATCAAAATTCCTAAGCTAATTGATTTAATTAAACTTAATTAACTATTTACAAGTCGTTATGAGAATAGAATTTGATTTTAATTCACAATTTAATTCAAGGACAAATTAACTGGAATTTCTTGTTGCCGTTTCTCAACATTTGTGGATCATTGTCGTCGCTTTTCCGAGTGAATTTGGCTTTTATTGTCTTTTGCTGCTTTTTTGTCGCTTTTTGTTGTTTAGCTTATGAGAGTGTTGTTTCACTTGTTTCTTTCAATGACAATTGTTGTTTTAGCTTGTTTTAGCTTGTAGAAGTGTTGTTTCAAGTTATAGATTTCCTTTCCCAAGTGTTGCATGAGTTTTCCCATTTTTGCAACAACGGTCGTTGTTGTAGTGACTCTCTTCACATGCTTCATTGTCCTTTAGTTTTATAAATTCCTACACTTGTTTCATATTAATGCATCAACACTTAGACAAATGTTCACCCATCATCAAATCATCCTTCAGATCTGCTTGATTTTCACACTCCTCGTGGGCAGATCTGGGTCCCCTTACCCGGATCTCACATTTCACTATATGCACTATGCAATTTGAGAGCTCAAGGCCTCTACCTTGGATTTTAGAATTGCAAAGATCTTGTCTTGGGTTGGCTCCAGCTACCCACTATGCAATTCCAGGATCTAGTCTCCCAGCTTGGCCACAGAGACTTTGCAATGCATAGTCTCTCCCAGGCCCTAAACCAGAATGAACTGCGCATTGCGTAGTACTAGTCATCAAGCTTCCACACTGATTGTTGGGACTGCGCAGTGCACAGTTCCCACGGTCAATCAGTCACCCTTATCAATAAAATTTGCACGATCCCTCTCATGAGATGCCATGATTGCTGCTTGATTACGCTGTGAAGTTATATTTGTAAGAGCTAATGTTTTCTTGTCATGGGTGTCATTTATGTCCCACAGATACCACATTCATAAGCACTTTTCTCCAACATTCATTGTACCATGGCACCAAAGAGATGCTTCAAGAGAGACACTAAAAGAAATACTAGGGAAGAAGTTGAGCAAACTCCAGTTAACTTGCCAATCTATGCGAACACTCAACTGCTCATAGAAAAGGAGTCAACACTAACATGGAAGCAAGTCCAGCAGCAATAGTAAAAGGTATCAATCCAGTACAAGATCAAGGAAAGAGAAATTTATTGACATAATAGAGGGAGAAAAAAGTTGCAGAGTAAAAACAAATTCAATATTCATGCAGGCAGCTTTGGCAGGAGAAGCAAAAGGAAGTAGAGGACACCGACAATAAAGCAAAGGAAGAGGGAAAAGTAGAGCTTGTAGATAGCAAAACTCAGATCACAGCAAGCAGAACAACAACCGAAGGGAGGACTGGAGCTAAGGAGAAAATAACAAGAATATAAGTAGAAGTAGGAAGAATAACAAAGGCAAGGCGCAATGACAAAGAAAATAGCACCAACACAGGTTAATGAGCCCGAAAAGCCAGTAGCTGAGGAAGAGACTAAAAATATGCAGATTCCCTCACCAATGCTAAACACAAGAACCAAGTTCAGCTAGATATCGATGAGTATGTGGAGTAGCTAAGACAAGAGGACACCAAAGAAGACTTGGATTTGAATGCACACAACATGCAAAAGTACATCGATGGTCCTGTCAAGGTCAACACCATGCTACTCATGCTTCAAAATGAGTTGGATAGAGCTTACAAGACCATACACCCAGATTCCATGGAGGCAAGAGTCTGCTTTTAGGAAGACAACATTAGGCAGTTTGGGGACATTGTCATGCAGTACAAACTTGGCATGTGTCTAAGAAGCACCAATTGGAGGTTGTCGAGTTGGTCTTTCCCCAAAATTCAAAGTCATAGTGTTTTGTCTTGTTAGGCTGTCTCTAGCCTATTTTGTCTTACATGGGTACATGTGGAAAATGTAATATTATTTGTAAATATGTTGTAAGTGAAATTCAAAGTGTCATTAGTGGAATGTGAAAGGTCATCATGTTATGTAATGAGTTACTTGTAAGGAAGTTGAAGAGTCATGAGGGTATTCAAAGAGTCACAAAGGGGAATGTCAAGGGTCACCCCACCCTTTGTTATAAATAGAACCTCATAACACATAGAATAGGATTTTGGGAGCCAATCTTTTGGCTAGGCTTAGGCTTAGAGAAGGCTTGGGAGTATTGTGAAGAGCCTTGGCTTCTCCTAAGTGTAGAGTGAGTATACTTCTTTAGAGGAGCAGGTGTTCTTAATTGTAATGTTCCACTATTGGGGCTAATGGTTGTCAATGGTGTATGTATGGATGGAACTTTCACTTATAATAATAATAATAACAGAGCCAACACACTTTCATGCATATTTTGTTATTGTAGTTGGACTATTCTGGTTGCTTTAGCAATGTATGTTGTTTAACTTATGAATTTTCTTATGAACTACTTTGTATGAAATTGTATGAATCTTGTTGAAATACGTGTTGTTAGATTAAATCATCACTTTGGTTTGTGGGCTATTTCGCATTTCAACTTGTGATGTCATTCTGCTTGTGTGTTTCTTCCAAGATGCATACTATTATAGGATTCTAAGGGGAATACTTCATTTTCCCCTCCATGTGTTAGAACCCCTATGCATCTCACATGACTCACTGCAAGGTCACACACTTGCTTCCAACCAAAGTCATCATACTTATCTTTGCGCACTATCGCGGTCAAGGCACTACATTACCACCCACTGCTAGGACTCCTACTCCAAACGGTTGCAGGTCCAGTTGGGACTTCTTACCAGGGAGATCCCTGAATGCTGGCAAGTCCATCACCATCAACATTCATGGCACTAGAAGGAGGGTAGATGAAAAGCTGAGCCTTTGAAGTTTGTTTGGAATTTATTCATATCATTCATGACTTATATCACAATCTCAACCGCGACATATTTTTTTCATGCTCATAATTTTGATGCATCGGTGGATGTTATAGATGACATGTCACAACTAAAATTTGATGGAAAAAGTGGAGAATCTCTATTAATTCACGCAATTTCCTTTCAGAGTTTCTGTGATAGGAATGAAGTCTCATCAGACGAAATTGCCTTTGGTTTGTTCGCTTTCACGTTCGAAGGGTGCGTAAAGAAATGGTGTCACACATTGCCCGCAACCTCTATACACTCTTTCAACCACATGATCAAAGAATTAGATCATAATTTCATCTTTTATCATCGTAAAGCACTTCAACATAAAATTCCAAAAAATTGAAAAGCACCTAATGAATCAATTGCACACTTTTATGATCATTTTTGTTACTATTGTTTTGAATTTCCAGAAGATGAAGTTGACTTGATATTTCTGAATGAAATATTTTGATATCTTGTTCACATCTCTAAGAATCCACATGAGTTAGGATATTTTGAACCCCTCCCATCATTCCTCGATGTTAGAGCTTCTAAATCTGAGATGGACAAGGTTGTTTTTCCAAGTGACCCTCTATCCCCTTGTCATCAAACAGCTCTAGCTGCATAGGATAAGGTGGGAGAAGTTGTGAACCTACCTATTGAACTATTACCATCTCCTCCTACCCCACCTGCTCTAGATTTCTACACAAATTTGGACTGGAAGCCTGATTGTTTTCACGTGGTCTCATCTTCTCAACCTTTGTCCATTGGTTCCTTTGGTCTTATGGATTTTGTTGTGTTGTGTTCATCCGTTTTGGACTTCACATGTGATGTTCACGAGGATCAAGTTGTGGATGTAGTTGATGTCGAACGGCCAACCTGCACTATAATTTTTTATGATTATGTGTGGGAATCTAAATAAGAAGTTGTTGTGAAGGATGACCTCCTTCTATCTACACCTCAACCACTTTATCCTAACATCTTCTATGATTCTTCCTCTACTGATTTCTCTTGTGAAAATTCATCTTCGGATGTTTCCACTTCCTATCATTCACAGAACTCACTAGATGTCATTCTGTCGTCTGATTGCAGAGAGGACAAATCTTTCTTCCTAAATCCACTCGATCTCTCATCTTTCATTTTTGGAAACTCAGAGGGTGAAAAAAATTGGTTTTCATCAACCCCTCTCTATGATTCATCAAATCATGAGGATGTCATTGACCATATGGAATTTTCTTATCGTGGTTGTTGTGATATTTTCACTCATTCATTTTATCACGATTTTGATTCTCCTATTGTTAATATTTCTAAGCCATCAGCCTTTGATGATCCATCTGCTGATGAAGTGGAAACTCCTAAAGTTGTTGAGGCACTTTAGCCCGAGTTGATAGTTATGTCAGGTTCTCATAGCCTTGAGGTTAGTTCCACTTCCGACCAGAAATTTGTTGAATCTCCTCAGGCTCCTCATCACTCTCATGTTCACATTGAAAACCAATCTACTTCACAATTTTTGCATCCTCCACCAAAATCACAAGATCCTATCGCTCATGCATTGGAGGAGTCATATGTAGCAAGCACCGTTGCGAAACAAAAAATCTCTTTTTTCTTCATGTTTGTTCGTTTGTCAAGTTTGAAGGAGTGTACATGCTTGTCATCCACACACAATGTGACATAACAACATGGTACATCTGCAAAGAGCCTTTCATGTGCTTTCAAATTTTCTATTTTATGTGGATGCATTCAAACTTTGAACGATTTGGTTTGCATTAGTTTATCTTTATTCTCTATTGATTTCCTTGAATATCTTTCTCGTCAACCTTGCCATCATTTACATGGGTCAACCAACGCACTGGTGGCTACATTAGAAATATCACTTCACACGAGTTGGCCCACGCTCTGCTTATCTTAGGAGTATGAGTAGTGTTTTATTTCTTTATTTGTTCTTTCTTACTTGGTTTTTTTCATCTTAATTCTTTCCTTTTCTTTTTTGTTGTCTTATGCACCCACAAGATTAGTTTTCGCATGAAACCATGTTTGGATTCTTGAAACAAGAAGGGTGAAGTACAAGAGGACTTGTATATCTATCAACACTTGGTTATCTCTCTATTCCCTCTCCTTATGAATATATTTCATTTCTTCAAGTTGATGATACCTTGACAAAAAATACGTTCTTTTCAGAGTGAGTCTTGGTGAAATCACAATGCTTGCACTTTTAACTTGTACCACATACTCTAATAGGTTTTTTTGTATTCGGTTAACCCTTGTCAACTCAGTTAAGTAGAGTAAGGAGAAGGGGGGAAACCTTAACAAGTATGTCAAAGGTATATATAAATATCATTTTCTGAAGGGACAACCTCTTATTCTCTCAATAAGTCAGGATCCCTTTTCTACCTCATGAAATAAATAAGTGCCTATACACAGTTCTTTGAAAAAAAAAAAAGAGAAAAGAAGAGAATGGCTTCTTGCACAGAGAGGTGAAGCAAGTAACTCTGCCGAGGTACTGTCTAGACTCGCTGACAGTAGAGCAATGCTTGTGTTTCTGAAGTGAATATGCCAGGGTATTGTCCAGGCCTGTTGGTAGCAAGCAACACCTAATATGAAACTAAGAATATGACAGTCTATATTACTTGTGAATTTGTATACCCCTCATCCCCAATCGAAACAAATCAGTTGACTTGGCTTGGTATGTGAGTTGTTGATAAAGAATGTTAGAGACTAATATTTAACTCGGGCTAGTGAAGAAGTTGTGATAATCGAAGAATCGAACAATAATTATGGAAGAGTTAGACTTGCTTTATACAAGAAAATGTCCATATAGAGAGTTGGAGTTCTACCAGTGTGTTCCGAATGTTGTAGCAGCTACAACCATCCTCCAAAATTTTTCCTTTGCTTCGTTTTGGAGCCTCCCTTCTAAACTACAACAGCTCATCTCGTACTAACCCAGGTACTTGTGCTTTAATTGAGCTTCATCCTTTGCATTATGGCTTGTGTTTTCTTGCTTTTTTTACTATCTAACCCACAAGATGATCTCTTGACTTTGTTTCCACCCAATTCTGGGCTTGCCTTAGAGAACTGCGTAATCCTTGAGGGCAACCAGGCTTGCTCTTGGGAATTGCGAATTTCAAGCTAACAGTGAGCATTCAGCTCCAAAATTTCGTAGAGCTAGTGGATAGCCAACCTTCAGCTGGGAAATTATGCAGAACATGAGAGTCAACCCAGAGCCATTCAGCCCATAAATTGCGCAAGACCTCACTGTGCTCAAAAATTGCACAGTGAATGAGCTAGAGAGTTGCCCTGTCCTTCCCATAACTATGTAATATTTCTAGGAAATTCATCGCAGGTCCCCCCTCCCCCAAAAAATAAATAAAACTAAAGGGTAAAAATCATACCTAGGAATCAGGGATCTATTATTAGTTTCCCGAAGGTGGCACATTGTTATCTTTAGAAATTTTCACCAAGTGTCTCTTTTGTCCTTGATCTCTAGCATACGCATCATAAATTCCAATTGGCTCAATTCTGTGTAATGGACACCTCTAGAGCTCATTTGTACATTCAATTATCAATCTCTAGCATTCTCGAGGAGATCAAGGAACCTTCGGAGCATTGTCATCGCTTTTCCAGGTGAGTTTGGATTTTATTGTCTTTTGTCGCTTTTTCTGTCATTTTTTGTTGTTTAGCTTGTGAGAGTGTTGTTTCACTTGTTTATTTGAATGAATATTGGTATTTTAACTTTTTTTAGCTTATAGAAGTGTTGTTTCAAGTTATAGATTGCCTTTCCCAAGTGTCACATGAGTTTTCTCATTTTTGCACCAACCGTCTCTATTGTGGCTATTCTCTTCACATGCTTCGTTGTCCTTCAGTTTTATCAATTGCTGCCCTTGCTTCACATTCCCACATCAACACTTAGTCAAATATGCACCCATCGTCACATCAACTTTCAAATCTTCTTGATTTTCATACTCCCCATGGGCAAATCTGGGTCCCCTTGCACGGATCTCACATTTCACTACATGCACTGTGCATCCTAGGAGCTCAAGGCCTCTACCTTGGCTTCTGGAATTGCGCAAATCATGTCTTGGGTTGGATCCAACTGTGCATTGTGTAATTCCAAGATCCAATCTCCTAGCTTGGCCACTGAGACTGTGAAATCCGCAGTCTCTCCAAAGCCCAAACTAAACTACGCATTGCACAGTTCCATTTGTCAAGAATCCACACTAACTGCTAGGACTATGCAATTCCCATAGTCAGTTAGTCACCCCTATCAGTTAAAATTTTGCAATCCCTCTCATCAAATTCCCTAATTTCTGCTTGATTACGCTATGAAGTTAGATTTGTAAGACCTAATGTTTTCTTTCCATGAGTGTCATTTTTGTCCTGCATATACCACATTTGTGAAGCACTTCTCTCCAACAGTCATTGTACCATGGAACCAAAGAGAGCTACTTCAAGTGAGACCACTAAAAGCAGTACTAGGGAAGGAGTTGAGAAAGAACCATTTAACTTGTCAATATATGCGAAAACTCAACTGCTCATAGAAAAGGAGTCAACACTAACATGGTAGCAAGTCTAGCAACAAAAGCAGAAGGCAACAATGCAGTGCAAGATCAAGGAAAGAGGAAGTTGTCAACATAATAGAGGGAGAAAAAAGTTGCATAGTAAAAGCGAATTCAATATTCATGCAAACAATTTTGGCAGTAGAAGCAAAAGGAAGTAGAGGAAACAAACATTAAAGAAGAGGAAGAGAGAAAAGCAGAGCCTGCAGGTAGAAGAACTGAGATCTCAGCAAGTGGAACAACAACCAAAGGAAGGAAAGGAGCTGAGGAGGAAAGAATAGGAACATAAGTAGAAATAAGAAGAATAGTGAAGGCAAGGAAAAATGATAGATCAAACAATGCCAACACAATTTGATGAGCCGAAACAACCAACAACTAAGGAAGAGAGTGAACAGATGTAGGTTCCCTCACCAATGCTAAAAAAAAGAACCAAGTCTAGCTAGAGATCGTTGAGTACATGGAGCAGCTAAGATGAGAGGCCACCAGAGAAGACTAGGAGGCTAACGTGCACAACATGCAAAAGTACATCAATGGTCCTGTCAAGGTCAACGCCATGCTGCTCATGCTTTAGAATGAGTTGGATACAAGTTCTGAGACCATACACCCAGATGCCATGGAGGAAAGAGTCTTCTTTCAGGAAGATAACATCAGGAAGTTTGCTGACACCATCATGCAGTACTAAGCTTGGCATGTGAATGAGAAGAACAAAGTGGAGTTTGTCGATTTGGTATTTCCCTAAACTTTGGAGTCATAATGTTTTCTCTTGTTACACTATCTCTAACCTATTTTGTCTTACATGGGTACATGTGGAAAATGTGATATTATTTGTAAATATGTTGTAAGTGAAATTCTAAGTCTTATTAGTGGAATGTGAAAGGTCATCATGTTATGTAATGAGTTACTTGTAAGGAATTTGAAGAGTCGTGAGGGTATTGAAGGAGTCACAAAGGGGAATGTTAAGGGTCACCCCACCCTTTGTTATAAATAGAACCTCATAACTCATAGAACATGCTTTTGGGAGCCAAGATTTTGGGTAGGATTGGGCTTAGAGAAGGCTTGGGAGTATTGTGACAAGCCTTTTCTTCTCCACAACGTAGAGCGAGTATACTTCTTTGGAGGAGCAGGTGTTCTTGACTATAATGTTCCACTATTGGGGCTAGTGGTTTTCAATGGTGTATGTATGGATGGAACTTTCACTTATAATAATAATAATTGAGTCACCACACTTTCATGCATATGTTGTTATTGTAGTTGGACTATTCTAGTTGCTTTAGCAATGTATGTTATTTAAACTATGAATTTTCTTATGAACTACTTTGTACGCAATTGCATGAATCTTGTTAAATGTGTGTTGTTGGATGAACCCATCACTTTGGTTTTTAGACTATTTTGCATTTCAGTTAGTGATGTCATTCTGCTCGTGTGTTCCTTCCAATATGTGTATTATTATAGGCTTCGAAGGGGAACACTTCCTTTTCCCCTCTGTTTGTTAGAACCCCCTGCATCTCACTTGACTCAATGCAAGGTCACACACCTTCTTCTAACCAAACTCATCATACTTATTTCTGCGAGCTATTGCAGTCAAGGCACTACATTACCACCCATTTCTAGGACTCCTAATCCAAATGGTCTGAAGTCTAGTTAGGGCTTCTTACCGGGGAGATCCCCTAAATGTTAGTGGGTCCAACACTATCAACAACTTGATAGGGATGCCTCTATTTGCAAAGATTTAGCTGGCCTGGTGAATGCATATATCTTATCGCAAATCATGAAAGAAGCATGATTGATATCAAGCATGGTAAATGATGTGGTTATTGATGAATCATATCACTGAGGACAAGATCTTGAAGAAATTCGAGCGACTTGTGTGACAACCCTAGGCTAATTTCCCCTTTCATTGTAAATAAAAGGCCTGAGAATTGGGGGATGGATTCCAGAGCTTGAGGAAGGGGGTTGCTTGGGGATTTGAGGAATCTTGACTTGTTCCGTGACATCCATTGAAGGCTAGTAGATATGCCTGAAATGGACTGGCTTTCCAAATTAATTGATCTAGAAAGAAGGAAAGTAGAACCATGCCTACCTTGGGTAAATCTGCAAAGAATAAAGGACAAAAATTAAATAGAGGGTAGTTTGCATGGGTAGTTATGGACAAAAAATTCAACCAACGGGAAGTGGGATGGAAAGAAGTTCTAACACACAACATCCCCTACCACCACATAGGACAGAAGCATCATGAATGAGGAGGGACGACAACATTGTCTTCCCATGCAACCAAAAAATGGTTCCAACGAAATAATGGGGAGTATGATCACACTCCACAAAGAGGAAAAAAGACAAGCGCTCTTGGAGGGGAGGACATTCCATGCACTACAAGGAAGGGAGCATATGCATAGAGAGCAGTCTCACACATTGAGAAGGATCGAAGATTGATACAAAAAAAGACATGAGCAACACACACACACACAGCGCACCACTAAGTAAGAATGAGACAAGAAAAATTTTGTGTTGCTACCAATATGCAAGGGAATAGAGACATTCTTTAGTTGAGCATTAGAAGTTGGAAGAATAACTCTCAGGTGGGGAGAGTAGTCTCTAGGTTCCTTGTAATACTAGAGCGTGAAGATGGTTTTTTCTATAGTCTCTTAACAACTTGGGTGAAGGCATGTTCCTTGGATCCCTATTGGAGAGTACCTTAGCTCCCCTTTAGTTGTTTCCTTGGTTTTATACTAATGTTTAGACTCCCTTGTTTATTTGAGGGCGTAGGTACAACCTCTCAATTCCCTTATTGATTTGAAGGTGGAGTCACAACCTCTAGATTCTCTTGCTAATTTTAGGGTGGAGGTATAGCCTCTAGATTCCATTATTGATTTGAGGGAGGAGGCACAACCTCTGGATTCAGTTGTTGATATGAGGGTGGAGTAACAACCTCTAAATTCGCTTGTTAATTTGAGGGTGGAGGTATTACCTCTGGATTCCCTTTTTGAACTAAAGGGTGGAGGTGTTGGACCTCTATATTCCCTATGAGATATTAATTGTATGAGATAATTGGTGGGAAGATGTTGATGGTCCTATAGAGTCCCTGTTTTAGTTGGAAGAATTGGTTATATCCATTAAAAACTCATCTTCAAGCTCTAAAATCTGGCTCAGAGGTGACAATTATAAGAAAGGCTCAATTGCAGCTTCTCTAAGTTTAGGTGGAGAGTTGAAATCTCAATTTCAGTTTCTTGGCTCAATTTATTAAAGGTAAGTGTCTGCTTATGGATATCATGTTCTAAATGTTTTATGCTTGTTTAATGCATTGCTTTATCATGTCTTTTAATGTTGAGGAATGTGGCATTCATGTATGAACGAGCACTATTGTTTAAAACCATGGATATGGAATGGTTTAATTTATGTGTTGGCCTCGAGCCTATGTTAATGGGGTTTTTATGTGTTGGCTCAATACAAGTGATGTGTTCTGAAATGTAATTATATGTTTTCTAGAGGAATACTGGTTTCTTATGTATCTCCTGAGTAGATGGAAAGGATTCCTAGGTATCGATGGGTTGGTTTTTTCTTATCATTTGCCTAAGAGGCTTGTAGCTTTCTAAATTGTTATGATCTTGAAATTTTTAAAATGGGCCACAATGAAATGAATGGCATATCTATATGTATGAGTTGTGAAACTAGATATAATTGGTTAAAAAGTCATGTTTAAATATTACTAAGGTTAGAAGGGATAGCTTGATGTGTGTGTGTGTGTGTGTGTCGAATGGGTTGGATTGAGCCATGTTGAAAGCTCAGGAGAGTTGTTGTGTATATATGGCAAACAGGTGGGATTGAGCCTTGTTGAAGGCTTGGGAGATACATACACAATGCTAAATCTCAGGAGAGGTGGTGTTTAAGTCCAATATGTGTGTACATTCAAAATCGCATAAGGGTTAGCCCTGAAGGGCATGCACATAGCCTTATATATCAATATACTAAGCATAGAGGTTGACACAAGCTCCCCTTATATATATGCATCAATCGTAAATCCAAACACTTGTATAAATTCCTTGTAGATCCTCTTATGTAATTTTCTAAAAAAAAGGACTTCTACTCTACTCATCAATGGAAACAATTAATCGATCGAGAAATCACAACATAAACATGAGACAAGATTCAATCACATATACTAAGATATTTATCCAAGGGGAAAGAAAAATGGTCAAAACCCCTTCCTATCTGTATTACATTAGTCATAAAATAGAGAAGAAATACAATGCTTGTTCAAGCCTAAGCAACCTATGCACCAGCATAATATATCTCACTGCTTCCTAGACAATATATGGTCAATACTTAGCCAAATCCAAGCCTTCCCAACTCCCTATTTCCTTGTGTTGTTCCTCAAGGAACTATCCCCCTATTAATTAGGGAAATTTCCAATTATAATTGTGCAATCCTTGTAGGCCCTTCTCTGACTGCATGCACCACCTGTACAATTTGGAATTGTCACAATTGATAGTACACTTCCCTTGAACTCCAATCTCAACTGGGTAACTTGAATTATATACATGTATCAATTAATTTTGGGTGATTAATGAATTAATTAAAATATCAATTGAATTTAAACACCACTGTTGGACCCTCCGCTAGTTCTTAATCAGTTAGAACTAGTTAAACTCATAATAACTCAAATTAACTGAACCTGATTGCTAGAAATTAACAATCAATCATAAATAAACATAACTCAAGTGTCTCTAACTTGAAACTGATTTATCTGAGTGATAAGTGTCATATCACTTTATTTAAATTCTTCCAAGTATTTTTATGAAATTAGAATTTGAATTTCTCCTAAATAATTTTGGGAAAAATTAAATTAGGAATTTCTTGTTGCATTTTCAACACTCCCTTTCAGCAAAAAAGGGATTATTAGCTACCCTGATCTTGCCTCTATGGAACTCAAATTCGCATCTTGGCAATGCCTTTGTCAAAATATTTTCTTCATGTTCCTCTACAGGAATGTACTCCAACAACATGATTCTCATTTGCACACAATATCGTAGATGGTGATACCAGATGTCGATATGCTTGGACCAATCATGAAAAAATGGATTCTTATAGAGTTTGATACAACTCTAATTGTCACAATAAATCAATCTAGGATCCATCATTTGACCAAATAACCCAACAAGGATATTTCTCATGCATATAGCATCACATGATGCATGGCTAGCAGCCATGTACTCTGCCTTTGTTGAGATGAGTGAAACAAATCTCTACTTCCTGGTGTACCAAAAAACCACTATTGAACCAATACTGAAAATTCCTCATGATGTGCTCTTCCTGTTTGATGGACTACCCACCCAATCTACATTCATGAAGCCTTGCATCTTCACTCTTTTTTTCTACCTATACCAAAGACCAAACTAAGTGATGCCTCTAAGGTATCTCAACACATGCTTTTATGCCTTCCAATACAATTTGGTTGGCTTAACCATAGCTTGATTAAGTTGGTTAACTACATAACACATGTCTAATCATGTGTTCACAAAATACATAAGTGAACCCACAATTTTCCTATAGATGGTAGCTTCCACTGCTTCACCTTAAGTAGAATCTTCCTCCAATTCACTGATAGAGGAGTCTCCATCGGTTTGTTTCTCTCCATGTGGAAGTTCTTCAGTATCTCATTGTCATACTTTCTGTAAGAGACAAATAATTCTGCATCTCCTTGCCATACTTCCATATCGAGGAAATAAGGCATGAGCCTCAGGTCCTTCATCTTGAACTCTCTTGCAAAATCCTCTTTGCAAGAATTGATCAACTTCTCATCATCGGTTGAAATTAAACCATCGACATATAATACTATAATCAATAATTTACCTTCAACAAAAATATGGTAAAGAGTTTCTTCTACTTCATTTTTTATGAAGCCCAACCAGTGAGATAATTTTCAATCCTGGTGTACCAAGCATGGGGTTCTTGTTTCAATCCATATGGTGCTCACTTGAGTTTACACATGTGTGACTCTCTATCGAAGGTCTCAAATATTTTTGGTTTCTCAATGTACACCTCTTCCTCAATCACTCCATTGAGAAATGTTGTCTTCACATCCATCTGATGTATCTTCCATCCCATCTGTGTTGCAAGGGCTAGAATTGATTTGATTGAAAAGTACCTTGCAACTAGAGCAAAGGTCTCCTCATAGTTAATTCCATCCACCTAAGTGAACGCCTTGGCCATAAAGTTGGCCTTTTGTTTCTCTATGCTTCCATATTCTTCTTGCTTCACCTTGTAGATCCACTTAGAACCTACCACAAACTTTTCCTTTGATCTTGGGACCACTTCCCAAACGTTGTTTTTGATAATGGAGTCATACTCCTCTACCATGGAATCAACCCATACTAGTTGTTGCACAGCTTCCTCAAATGAGGATGGATCAGTCTCTACAACCTCACTCATCAGATCCATGTAGCTAGGGTACAGTTCTGGTGACCTCCTCTACCTGCATTGTGATGTGGGTTCTCCCACATTCTCTCGAGCATCATGCAATAATCTGCCAGCTTCTCTAGTGCGCTTCCTTCCATCTTTGTATGTCTCTACTTGAGTGGAAGTCTCCACTCTCTTTGCCTCTACTTGTGGCTACTCCACAACTTCTTGAGGTTCCTCCTTTGGAGCCAAAATATCCTACTCTGAATGCAATTGAAACTCCCTTCTCAAGGGAACACCTCATTACCTTCTCCTCATCAAACTTCACAACTCTTCTAAGAACTATCATCCTGAGAGATGGAAAGTACACACAATAGTTGTGAGGTGTATTTATATACCCCACAAAGATGCCCAACTCAATTGTATCCTCTAGCTTTTTCCTTGCACCCTTAGAAACATGATAGTAAACTGATGATCCAAATATCCTGAAGTGTGACACATCTAATTTCTTCCCTAAAAAGCTTCCTCTGGTGTACTCATGCCAAGAATCCTATGACGACTCTTGTTCTACAAATAAACATATGTATTGCATGCTTCAGCCCACAAGTGCAATGGCAGGCTCTAATCATGAAACATGGATCATGCAGCGCCTACAATACTTATGTTCTTCCTCTCAGCCTCCCCATTCTGCTATGGGTTATAAGGTGTTGCCAACTCATGTCGAATGCCTTCTTTTGCATAGAAAATTTTAAATTCATTTGACACATATTATCCACCAATGTCACTCCTAAGAACCTTTAATTTCCTTCCAGTCTCTTTCTCAACAAGTTCTTTAAATTCAACAAATTTGGAGAATTCCTGGTATTTCTTCTACATGAAGAAGATACAACACTTCCGTGATAAATCATCTACAAATATCACATAATACATGTGCTTGGTTATGGAGGTTGTTGAGAAAGGTTCACACACATCCGAGTGAATCCTTTCATGGACTACTTGCACTTTATTGTCCCACTCATTGAAGGTCGATTTCATGTACTTCCCCAATGTACATCCTTTGCATGTATCTCTTTGCTCCAGTGCACCCTTGGGAAGTTTTTTATAAATTTGTTGCATGATCTTCTATGCCATAATTCACAGATGTCTTGGCTTTTCACCTTCTCTGCTTTTGTGCTCAATGTTGCACAATATTCTACATCTTGTGTGGACACTTCATGGCATAGTGTGCTAGATCGTGACAGTGAAAGCACTTGATCTTCGACAAGTTTTTATTCTTGCCACCCTTAGTGGAATCCCCTTTGGATTGGGATTTCTTCCCTTTCCCTTTCGTTTCCTTTCTAAAAAAGGCACAGTTTTCCTCATCATCATCCTTGGATAAGGTTCTGTCTCTGGTGTTCTGCCTTATCTCTTCTTGCACCAAGTTAAACCACAATCTTTCTCAATTTTCTTTCTTCTCCCTCCCATTTACTAAATCCTGGTAGTTGGTCCAACTCTTGGGAAGGCCTAGAAGCGCTAGGCTTACCATATCATCTTCAACAACTATAATGTCAACACTCCCAAGTTCATCCCAACATTGGATGAACTTACTTAGTTACTATGGTATTGTGTCACCCTTATCCATATTGATCTTTTGAATCTTGTCCTTCAGTGTCAGCTTCTTGTGGTCACTATTGTTCTGAAACAAGTCTCTCAAGCTTGCCACATTGCATATGGGGTATCATTCCCATGGAGATTCGAGACAATGTGATATTGAAATCCTTCTAGTATGATCCTCCTCGCCTTTTCCACGCATTTCTTCCACTTTTCCAGATCTTGAGCATCATTTGTTGGAGGCTTGGGAATATCATTGTCTATGAAATCCTTCAGATCGTTATCTTCCAACACTACCTCAATCATGTCCTTCTAAGCAATATAATTTGAGCTACCCTCAAGGGAATACTCAAGTCTTGGTCCATAGAAAAACATCCTGTTGGATCTAAAGAATGATACTACAAATTTGATTCACTTGCAAAGAAAAACTTGGATTCTTCTCTTCTAGTGTGATTCCTTCTCTGATACCATGTAGAAAAGCCTTGTAGATTCAAACTTCTTATGTAATTTTATAAAACAAAAGACTTGAATCTACTCTACTCATCAGCAGAAACAATTAATCGATAGAGAAATCACAACATAAATATGAGACAAGATTCAATCACATATGCACAGATATTTATCTAAGAGGAAAAAAAATGCTCAAAACCCCTTCCTATATTTATTGCATTAGTCAGAAAATAGAGAAGAAATACAATGCTTTCTCGATCCTGAGCAACCTTTGCACTAGTATAATCTATATCAATGCTTCGTAGACAAGTTTTGGTCAATACTTAACCAAATCCAAGCCTTCCCAAATCCCTATTTCCCAGCGTTGTTCCTCAAGGAATTAGACCCCTATTAATTAAGGAAATTCCCAATTAGAATTGTGTATTCCCTATAGGCCCTTCGCTAACTGCATGCACCACTTGTACAATTTGGAATTGTCCACAACTGATAGTACACTTCCCATGAACTCTAATCTCAACTAGGTAACTCGAATTATCTACATGCATTAATTATTATGGGATGATTGATGAGTTAATTGAAATATCCGCTGAAGTTACATCCCACTACTGGACCCTCCACTAGTTCCTAATCAGTTAGAACTAGTTAAACTCATAATAAATCAAATTAATTGAACCTAATTGCTAGAAATTAGCAGTCAACCATAACTAAAAATAACTCAAGTGTCTCCAACTCGAATTAACTAATTTAACTGAGTGATAAGTGCCATATCACTTCAGTTAAACCCCTCCAAGTATTTCTATGAAATTAGAATTCAAATTTCTCCTAATTAATTTTGGGAAAAATTAAAATAGGAATATCTTGTTGCATGTTCAACAACATAAGGGTGGAAAAATCCTCAAATACATATATGGAAAAGTGCCACAAGTTTGGTTTTTAGGTCCCAAAGGAGTAAAATTGGGATCCTGGCCTCGAAGCCACGTGGCAACTAGAGAGAAAAACACATGTTAAATAATATTGAGGTCTTGTGGGGCCTAAGTGGCCCAAATTTGAGTGACATGAGGGATTCCTAGAGTGGATCTGCGTAAAGGGTGATTTCAACCCAGTGCCTTGTCCCCAATGATTTCCAATGGATATGAGTGCAACCCGGCTAAGAATTAATTCTCGTGGTGATTTGGTGAATCATATCCCGTTGACATAGATGTAAGGGAACACAATAGGCTGGAACTTGAACAGTGGGATATAAGTGATAGAATGCCATGTGGAGCTGCCACAACCCCAGCAGTTGGGAACAGAGGTTTTTTGAAAGCCTCACAAATAGATATGGATCGGAATGATGTGGCATGGTAGATCCCACATGAGCGGCTATAGCAAATGGTGTTGGAACACGTGAAGGGACCACCAAAAGTCCAAATAACCCCAGCAAGGTTGTCCCCAACAATTTCAATGAGGGACAACATAGGTTTCTCCCAGTATTTTATTCCTGGGGCGACATGGCCTTAGAGAGGCCTGCACCTATGTACAATGTATATATGGCATATAATTTATGGGTTGGGCCTTATGAGCCACAGAGAAGGGATCAATTTGTGGAACGTTGTGAATGCGTCAGTATTTGTGTGGGACTAATAAATTGGTGGTGACATGGCGCACGACTAGGGTATCCACATGGAAAGTCAGGTGACATGGCACTATCTCATTGGCCAAACTTTGACTAGCCATATCTTTTGATGTAGGAGTTAGATTGAGACAAATTTGTTATTGTTGGAAAGGTCTCGAAGAGACAAACACAACCATTAGGGGAATTTTGAGGTCTAAATTGGGCCTCTTGAGGAAATTATAAAATAATAGTGGAAATAATAAAATAAGATTAGATTACATCATCAAATTTTATAGGGAAAAAAGAAAAACTACTTTTTCGACTCATATTTTCAACTTATCGCCCTATGGGTTTAGTCAAATTTCGAGTAGGAACACTTGTTGGATGTAGAATTTAATTCCTCATCCAATGAGTACCCATGTTGCATACTGTCGATGGACCATGCGACATGAAAAATGAGAAATACATGAAAAACATGATTGCAATCATGTTTTTTCATGTATTTCTCATTTTTCGTGTAGCAGGGTCCATTGAAAGTATGCAACATGGGTACTCTTTGGATGATGAATTAAATTTTTCTTCCAACGAGTACTCCTACTTTAAATTTGAGTAAAACATTAGGGAGATAAGTTGAAAATATGAGTTGAAAAAGTAGTTTTATTATTCTATTATTTTTTAATTTTTTTACTTTTTTACTTCGAAAATGGTGAATCATCCCCCATGATTGACATCTTCATCTTGAATTGTATTGGTTCTTATAGTTTATTTTTGTTGAACATTTTTCTTAGGAGGCCCATTTTAGACCTCAATATTCCTCTAATGGATTCCATATGTCTTAGGTTTAAGAAAATCAAAAAACTTAGACTGCATTTCCATAATTAAACTTTGGAGATTGGGTCATCTTAGCTCTACCCTTAGTTTGGGCTAGGGATAGTAGGGTGTATGTTACAATCTACACAGGCTAGGGTGTTGAAGGCAAACAATCTAGTGCTGAAGTGGTGATAAAGAAAAAGGGGGAAAGTGTGTACAGTGCCACCCTTTTGATTGTGTTGTAACAAGAAGTGGTATATATGTGGTTGATTTCAGGTAGCAATGGAGGTTGGGGAGCCATGGGTCGAAAATGGTGGTCAGTGCAGCACTCAAAATGGAAACTAAGAAGCCACAATGTTAGGTGGCATGCTATTGCCAATGGATGAAGCATATTTTATGAGTGGGATAATAGTGTTTTCAAGTTCGCTAACTCGCAGGAGGCATCCCTAGTTAGATACCGACATACGCATTGATTGTGTCTAAATGAGTAGTGAATTGTGGCGAATGGGAGTGCATCGAGGCTTCCCTCAATGAAATATTCCTAGGGATAGGTCCCATGAATGAGGCGCAGACCATGACATACGTCACCTGGTATGCATTTAACCCAACAATGGAAGATATTATGCAATGGGATAGGGGCATGGGGCTCTTGGTGTTACCATGAATCCAACATATGGTAGTCTAGAAACAAGTCACAATGCATGTGGCCCAGATGGACTATGACCCATCCAGTAAAAAATTGGTCGCTTGCGTACAAACACTCTAATTTTACGCGAAATAATGCAGGATGGTTAACAGTTTGGTATGGGCTCTTACTTGGAAGAAATCATCAAATATGTGAACTTACAATGCAAGGGTTAAAAATTCCCCAAAACAATGACGCAGTGTAGGGATAATATCAATACCTTGAAGTGGTAGTACAAGCTGGAGAAGCAGCAGGCAGACGTTCATGGTTCCGATCACATAAACTGGTCCCTGTCTAGAAAATTAAATGACATTAAGAGGAACTTTAGGCACATCAGGAAAGTATCAGAAGGGAAGTCATTTGAGGTCACAAAGGCATTGGACTTAGAGGGTTTTGATGGGGACAACTAGTCCAACTTTATGATCTCAAAAAGCAACAGAAAATATGTGATTCACAAGGGATCCACAACTTCCAGATTGATATTGGAGAAATGATGGTGGCTAGTAAAATGGTAATGCGAGGGTTGTAGGTAAATTATTTAGCAATTGAGGAGAGAATCAGGCATGAAATGTGTCAAGTGAGAGAACGATCATATAAAGATAGCAACACAGAATAAAATAAAATAATGGAGTCAACTATTGCATGTAAATGGGCATGTTGTTGTAAGGCCTAGTAAGGCCATCATACCCTTGGGTAATTTGCGGTAAAGTTTGGGTTAGACCTAGGTGATAGGGGTAATGTCAAGTTAACAGTTACCTTGGGTATAAAATTTTAGGTGGGTAATGGTCAGGGTGAGTGGCGCTGACTCACTTGGCAGGTTTGTTGGATTTAGTCAAGGATATCCCAAGTCAAGGTTTAAGGGGGATGTTAGGTAAACTTGACTTGAGGACAGATTCAAAGTTGACCAAGTCAAATAGTGGTGGTTTTGGGTATGTGGTATAACATACCCATGGATTTCTTCCCATGGGATTGCATGTAATGGAGCCTTTAAAATCCTGGGAAGACTTCATTATAAGTGTGCCAATGATGTGAATCTCCAGGGTAAATATGTGTGCCTTATATATTTAATGTTTATGTTTGTTGTTGGTTGTGTTATGTCTCTCAAGGTAATTTATTTTCTCTCCATTAAATTTTCTAACACAATATGTTGTGTCATGTTACTTGAATGTTGTCATTATTTTCAAGATACGTATGAGAGATCATCCATTATGTTCGCATAGATCTGCAACAACATTATAATAAGTTTGTCACTACCCTTCTCTAAATCAATGAATGCACAATAACTAAGAAAAAGCATGGATTCTTGAGTATCAGAAGGATAAACATTTATTTTAATGTCAGGAATCAATAATATGTGTAGATGAACGAACCCAAAAAAAAATTCCCATCTCGTTTTCACACGAGCCAGTCACATCCCTCAACACCAAGTTTCAACATTAATGGTTGTACAAGAAATAAAGTAACAATAGCCTTACATACATGGAAGACAATTGCAAGATTCGTGGCATTCTTATCTCGAATGTAAGTTGGGTTTCAAACATGGATGAAGAAAATTTAATTGTTAATTTTCATAGTTTTTTTTTTTTAAATAATTTTTCTTCATTTCATTTCAACTTTTGTTAGAAATTGGAAAATTTGTTGCTTTAGGTTGTTGACTATGTACAATCTAAGTGCTTTGATGATTTAGAGAGTGTCTAATCCATTTTAACAATAAAAAATACAATTTAAACAACAAAACATTGGGATGTCACAAAAAAATGTGCCAACATAAGACATGTGCTTGTTAATAACAATGTTACATTAAGCCCCTTCCTGAATTGGGTGAGGTGGGACACTGTCAGAAGAGGTGGCACACTATCACATCCCTTAATGGTTGAGGGTGACATGCACCCTCTAGAGACTCAAGCTTTAAATGTGGTATGATCTTTTCATTACTATGGTAGTTGTGTGTGGGCTATCATGGTGTCATGGTCTATATCCACATGAAGTTTTCACATAGGGAGTGGAGGTTGGGGATGGTATTTATTCCCCCTCCACCATTCTCGAAGTTGGTTCCAATCCTTTGCAATCATTTCTCATTTCCTCTGCTAGTTTATGGCTCCTAGATGTTCTTCAGCTATGCCATTTATATTGTTTTCTCCAGTGTTGGGGTTGTTTCCTCCCTTGATCCCTTAGGTATGTCAGGATTTCTCATAGTGGTGGCCGACCTTTTGTGCCTTTGCTATAAATATACACTCTAGATCATTTCCCCTCATGTTTCTTTTACCCTTGCTATGGTCCTTGTCTTTCTTTCCACCTCTAGTCTTTTGTGGACACTACCAATTGGAACGTGTTTTCCATGCCCTCGTTATTCCTCAACAATTTTTGCAACCCCTCTTACAACATGTGGGTCTATCCTGGTTCCTTAGTTCCAAATCCATCATCAGAAAATGAGAAAGGTGCATGTGTGGAAGTGGCAACTAAGGATGATTCATAGGGTCTCAAGCTTGCTCGAGGGTAAAGACCTCAACACATATTTCCAAGGAGTGGATCCTAACAAAGATTCGGGAGGAATTACAAGAGTTTTAAACTCAAAGGTGCTTTTAGATATTAGAGAATGGATAAATAATACAAGGCATACCATGGGCAGGAAAAACCAATATTGTTGACTATTGACCTCTATTGGAGAATGAATATGCTACTGGGCAGATTTATCATGGACAAAAATAATGCCAAGGAAGAAATCTTGTTGATGTTAGACAAGGTGGTGCCCAACTAGAAGGAAATGGGGGCCAACTCAGAGGAATTGTAACCCATTTTTCTCCTAATCTAGCTTCAAGTGGTTGTAGCTAGGTAAATATCAACCCCATCAAGGTGGTTGTCTCTACTTATACCTAGTTTCATGTTAAACCGTGTTTCTTTTCTTGTCTAGCTAGTTTGTTTTGATAGGATTTTGTTTGATAATCAGTATAGTGTATAGTCCTTCTATAGTATTGAAGATTCCTATAGTATACTCTCTATTTATGAAGACTAGGTCTAGACAGTTTGTTTATTTTTTCACTGTTTTTTTGTTATTTTGCCAATATCTTAGTTTTCACCAATTTGCATTTGATAAATTAGTTAAAAGAAATTTAGGTTGGTTAATTTATTTTGATTTTGAATTTGTGTTACATAAAAATTAGATGCAAAATTTCTAGAAAGGTTTGTACTAATATGGATTTGATACATCCAAAGTCAAGAAAGAATTACGTTAATTTAAATTACATGATTGTATCAATTTGTTTATATTTATTATTATTTTATATAGTTTAGATAATTTGATTCTTTAAAATTTATTAAATATCATTTATAATATGGAGAGTATCATCAAAATACTATTTCATTAGTAAATAATAATAAAACAAGTGCTACATAGTAGCTACTACCTACCACTTAGTTTAAATAAGCTAAATTGAAGTAAAAAATAATAAAGAACTAAATTTGCATATATCCCATCTTGCAAAAACAAGACAATTGCATTTAGGCAAAAAACTATAATAGCCTTTGATGCATTTATTATTTATTGTCTTTTTCCTTTTATGCTTACTTGATGTTAGTAAATAAAATATTTTAATAAATATTTGCTCAAGCATCCTACCATTGAATGTAGTTGCAATAATTTTCCATATAGATGCATTATGAACTTGGTTTGTTTCTCAAGTTAACACTTTCATATTCCCTCAAATTCCATAGATCTAATGAAACATAGATCTTTAGGTCGAATGAAATTCAATCATTCAACAACAGCACTCAAAATCTTAATTCCTCTAAGTTAACTTAAGGTAATTGTTTTTGGACACTTCTTCTGCATACTATGACCAACTTGGGCAGAGACAAGTCCCACACATGTGGCTAAGGGGGTAGCCTTACATGTAGGGGTGGATAGTAACATTACATTAGGTTATCACTACTCTAAATGCAATGCAATTTAAATATATATATATTTTAATGTACATTATAAAATATCTTTTTCATTCTAAATTATAAATATATATTAAACACAAATATAAACAATTTTGATTATTATAAATTTATGATAAAATGGCATTATCTTCCTTTTTTAAGTCATTAAATAAAATTTACCCCGATCGGGGTGCGACGGGATAGGATATCCCCATGCAAATCATAGACATGTGTAAGAGGAAGGAGTATAGGGCAGGTGGATGGCCCACCCAAGGACCCCACACATGCACGGTATTAAGAACCTGGGGAAGATGTCCATAAGTGGCAGCTACCTTGGGAAGGAAAACGGTAAAACAAGGAGGTATACAAGTGAGAAAGATGGTGAGGGGTGTCATAGTTTGCATGCATGATATGTGGAGGAACTTGCCCACAAGAGACAATACTGGTAGGAGGGTGGTGAAACTCGCCTGTGGAAGGAGAGATCATTGCCACCAGCAGTAAGACACCATCAAATCTTCGAAGGGACACTGGTACGTATTTCAGGCCCTCCTTGTTCTAGATATGGAGCCTATGCTGCAAGAAAGGAGACTGGTTTGGCAAATAATGGTGATGGTTCCGCATGTTTCTGGTGGAATTTGGTTCAGTTCACTGTTGTTGATGTCCATCATTTTAATTTCAGTGTTATATGGTAATTTGTTGGCTAAAAGGGGCATGCATGGAGGGTTTGGGTCTTCTCTTCGAACTCAGGTTGTAAATTTCTCACCCGCATTCATCAAACCCAAGTGTTTGGAACCTTAATAGGACCGAGGCAACCCTGAGAGCCTGCGTTGCCCAAAACATTTCTAGGCTAGATAAGAAAGAATGGGGACTCCGGGGTTCAAACTACCTATATGTTTGTTCAATCTATTATTGTCTAGTCTGTGGGTGATTTTTTGGTCCAGCGAGATAGGAATGGGGAGTCGTGGCCCTCTAAAACTGAGGTGTCTAACCTATCAGCCATTGTTTGGCTTCCAGGCAAACCTTTGGCTCAGTGGGGCATGAAAGGGGATTCGATGGACCCTAACCCCTGTGTGGCTATCAATGATACAATGGTGTGGTTAAATTCTTGGAGCCAGAGACTTGGCAGGGTCGGGGGTAGAAAGAAAAGTTAGAGGGAGGGAATGTTATCATCCTGGGCATGCCCTTTACCAACATGTCTGCTAATTCCATCAAGGTCAGGTTTTATGGAAATTTCAAAGTCCAGAGGGGCATGAATGGTGAGTCGTGGGAACCAAACCCCAGTGTGTCTGTCAATTCAGTTAGGGTATGGTCTACCACCTGCATCCCAATACCTGAGAGTCCCAACATCTGTGAGTTTGTTAAGTTGGTCATGGAGGGGCTTAATCCAAGGAGCCAGAGGGCTGGTTAGACTAGGGGGAGAATTGTGAGCCAGAGGAAGGAAATTCACCTAAGTCTGGGTACAGTGAGGATGAAGGAAACTGATGATGGGGGTGAGGAGGAATTTGGTTTCACTCCTCAAACCCAAAAACGCAACTGAGTAACTATGCTCCACAAGGAATAGTTGGATGGTAACGCTGACATTTGGTTTGCTTTCAACTTCTTTTCTTACACTACTCTTATAGGTCCATCTAATCTTCTTCCCCCTCCGACTCTAACACTTATGCTCCGGGACAAGGCAAGGGTTTGGGAGTTCCCTTGGTTGAAGGAAACTTTGATCGAAGGAAACGTGGTGAAGGCAGAAGTAGGGTCGCGGAAAATATGGCGCCACCACAACTGTAAACAGACCGACAGCAAAAGAAAAATGTTGATGGCCTCAACCAGTAAGACCCAGTGGAAGAGGCACAGGAAAACAGGGGAGGAAAATATGCAAAACCTCATGCATGCATATAGTGGGGGAACTCCAACGCAGGTCAAGTCTCTAATTTCGTCATGGGAGGCGAAATTGAACGCCAAGGCTACAGCAAAGCCACTTCAAGCAGAGGATTTGAAACCCTTGCTTTTAAACCCGGGACACACCTGAGGAAGGTAGACTTTCTTCAAATAGACAGTCCAACTCTATTGGGTTATGAAGAACCTATTGGAAAAAGTAATGATAGCAACCAAGAATTTGGAGGATCCACTGCAAACCTAGTAAGAGGGGCCTAGCTTGAAGGATATTCAAAAGGAGATCCAGGAAGTTCAGGTGCAAAAGTACCACAAGAATATTTGTTTAGGCCGAATGGAAAAACAAATTCAAAGTGACCTAGGTCCAGGTGTGAAGAAGGACCCTTCCAAGACCTTTTACTTTCGTGATGTGTTAAATTACATTTTAAAAGAACATTAATGGATACATCTGCTTGCAGAAAAGAAGAGGAACATATCAATCATCTGCACATGAAAACATAATTCGTTGAGAATGGAGTTCGTCCAGGAGGGACTACGTCTCCGAGCCCTGGTGTCAAGATGGTGTAGGTTGCTGCATTAAGTGTTGTCAATAATGGTGATGTACACAAAGATGATGTCTCAATCATACAAGGAAAAATGCCCTCACGCAGGAGTGGCTCTAAGAGATATTCCACTACTGGAATTCTCAATCAAAAGACTCCTATCAGTATGACACAAAAACATGCATGGTGAGCATCCCGCCAACATGGCACAAAAGGGATCTCAATGCAAAACACATGCATGACGACAAACAGAGTATCCCAAATACATACAACAAGGGATCTCAAAACATAACATGATGAGTTATGATAAAAAGTACATCACATAGAAAGATTTCACATCAAATCGAGCAAGGAATCATGACAACATGTAATAAACAAGATCCTGCATCAACATCAATCAAGGATCTATGCAACATAATTCATAAAGAAGAAGTAAATGAACACATCATATACCTCACAACCAAGGGCCATCTGAAGAAGTGGATGTCACACTACTGAAGCTTCCCAGACCATCAATCTCAAGGCATCGATTGTATGAAGATGGTTGCTCACACAAGAATGTGGACATCTACACTGGCACTTAGAAAAGTGACTAGAAGAAGAAATGAGAGAATGACAAATCTGAGTGTACCATAAGATTTGTGGCATCGAGTAGTGCTGAATCGACTATCCAAAATCTGAATTCTAAGAATTTGAGTATTCTGGGCTCAAGGAATCTTATAGATTCCCCCAGGATTCCTCAAAGATTTTGTTCCATGGATGGACTGGAAATTTGCAACTCAGATGGAGAATCTGATCTTTCCATTGCGATCACTACGAAAAACCATGAAAAACAAGTATAAACTTGACTATATTCTGAAATGTCAAAATTTTACCTCCTTGAGAAAATTTCATGGCTCATGGTTCTGCTCCCTGTTTTTGCTGAAATCATGGTTCTGCATGCATTCTGGAAATGACTAGAAAACTCAGAACTTTGATCAAGAAACGGATAGCACCATTGCGCTCATGGTGATGAGAGGTGTAAAATTCATATAAAATTTGTCAATCTCTGATAAAATGAAAATTTTGCCTTCCTGCAAAATTCATGGTCCCTGCATTAAAATATTAATTAACTGCCTCGAAAAGCATGCCTACCTTCTGCCTCGAGATTTGTGCCTATAGTCTCTCTCCTCTATCTCGAACTATGTGCACTACTAAAAGTCTGAATTTATAAAGAAGAACTTCGGTGGATTTACCAAGGTGAGCAGTTATGGCTTAATGGTAAAAATACATGTTGGTTGAGGAGAGGTCAGGGGATCAAATCTCGCCCCTCCATATATGTATTTTATAAAACCAAAATATATTTGAAATGGGGGTCGAGTCCACATTCGGCGGCTGGCCCCTTAAACCCTGCATTACTACATTATCACCTTAATCTGCTGTCGGCATATATAAATATCGATGCTTTCCAAAATCGACAATCGGCGCTTTGACTGGAGTATGTATCAGCATGATATATGGTGTATCACATATATATATCAGTTATCAGCCTTATCAGCGTTGATTAAATCGGCGATCGGATAGGCGGCATATGCGGTGGTTGCACCTATATATATATCGGTGCGCGTTGTCGGCGTATTACAAATCGGCGCAATATATGTATATGGTTATGCTATATATATGCGGAGAGTTCGGCGGGGGTTATGGTCACCGATCCCGAATACATTATTGTTGTGATTTGGTTGTTTAAAGGGTTCGGTGGGAGTTATCGTCTGTTAGCACTCAAATCTACCTTAGGCTAAAATAAGGTAAAACTCAAGGCTACATCAAACCACGCTCAGCCTCGTAGCTAGCCCTACGAGGACAGGAGAGGGCTCTCTCCGGGTCAATCTCGGAAAAGATAATCAATGAGGCTCGATATGACTAAAACAAAAGCTAATTTTAGGCTAGATATGCAGTACAAAGGTTTGATTTTAGTTTTTAGGCTTGATGCAGTACAAAGGAAAGGCAAATTTGGGCTTGGGGATGAGGCACAGTTTTTGCAGAGGTCTATTTGGGGCAAGGTAGGTGATCGTCTTGATGCTTTCAAAGGGAATGAATGGGTAGATTAGACTGGTGAGGAGCTAAGGAGAGTAAGAATCTTTTAAGGATTCTCCTTAAACAAATGAAAACATGGAAAATCAAACAAACTTAAAGGCAGAGCATAACAATCTATGGATTCTACCTTAACACTTCATTTTTTCAATGCAGAAGAT
>APFE030079601.1:57474-72831 GCA_000404065.3 Pinus taeda | reverse complement strand
TTTATGACAAAGAACAAAATGTCTTGGATGAAATTCAAACTTGAATACCTGATCTGTCCATGTTGTCCTTTCATGTTTTTGCTGGTCGGGATCATCCTCTAGTGGAGTCTTTGGATCTGATCTTGAAAATGATTTAGAGTCGCCAGGTGAATGATTTCAGCCTTGCTAGTGCCTGATCGTTTTCCACCATCAACAATCAGATATGAACTCGATACATGTACTGGGGCAATTTATAAATTAAGTGTTACGATTACAAGCTAGACCGGAGATCGACTGAAGCAGCGTTTATCTACTATGCACTCGCAGAGCAATGTGCAGTTCGAAGGCTACCTGGCGTGACTTCAGACGCCGTCTGTAGCTATAAATCAAATAACACTAACAAGCAAACCAGTTCTTCCCCAGTATGGTCGCCACTATATTAGCGCTCAAATCTACCTTAGGCTGAAATAAGGTAAGACTCAAGGCTACATCAAACGACGCTCAACCTCGTAGCTAGCCCTACGAGGACAGGAGAGGGCTCTCTCCGGGTCAATCTCGGAAAAAGATAATCAACGAGGTCGAGATGACTAAATTGATGACTAACTTTAGGCTAGGTATGAAGTACAAGGACTTTGGAATTGAGTTTTTTAGGGTTTTGTTAAATTCAAGGGAAAGGCAATTTTGGGTGCGGGGATAAGGCACAGCTTTTGCAGAGGTCTACTTGGGGCAAGATAGGCGATTGTTTTGATGCCTTTAAAGTGATTGAATGAATAGATCTGATTGGTGAGGAGCTAAGGAGAGCAAGGAAGTCTCAAGGATTCTCCTTAAACTGAAGAAAACATAGAAAATTAAACAAATTTAAAGGCAGAGCATAGCAAATTTATGGATTCTACCTTAACTTAACACTTCATTTGTTTAATTGCAGAAGATTAAATAAGGAAAGTGGTACACATACACAACTTACAAGTACTGAGAGAAACACACCATCAACACATAAAGCCACATGAATCCCAGATAGTGCTGCAAAACCCTGGTCTTTCCTTTGCCAAAATGCAGATAAGATATGTACAATATAGTCTCGAGCTATTCCCAAGAGTCCAACCTCTCCAACCTCTGAAAATGATTGAGAAATTACATCATATAGACCATCCTAACCCCTTTCCTTGCCTTTAGGGGTCGAGCTCATCATTCTAGGAGCTGTTTCAACTAATTCTAAACAAGGAACTGAAATCTAGGTAGTCAAACAACTTACCCCTATAAGCTAGGAAACCAATTCATTCATTAAATTTTCACCTTTTAGTGAATGAATCTTCTAGAATAAGTAAAAATGTGCCAAAATTACATCATACACATCAAATTACATCAAGATGGGTCAAAAATCACATCAAGAGGTGAAACTAGTCATAACTGGCCGAAATTCTGAGCTGGAAGGTGAAAATTGTGCTAAAAAACCTTGTGCGCTGCGCGCCTTTCCACCTATTTTTGGGGCACTTCCCGACATCCAAATTGAGCTCAGGTTGGCTTGTTGGAAAGGCTTAGATGTCTACTTTCTAACCCAAGTGGAATTTTCCAATTTGGTGTCCATTGGAGCCTCCAAAAGTGCATTCTCCCGGAAGTACTTCCTGCTGGTGCAAAAAGTGGCAGAAAGGTGATTTTCATGGTGTTTTTGAGCCTTTTGGTCACCTAGAACTTGATGAAATGCTTTGGCAATAGCTGAGGATGTGTATTTCATCATGAAAAATCCAAAACTACAAGCCATTTTTCATTTGGACCTCCCAATCTTATGGGTTGCACGCGATGCACAGGGAGGCGCGTGGCGCACTGGGCTTGAGGCGCGCAACGCATAGAGCCTGTGCATAACATCTTTTGCAGGAGACTTTTGGAGGCCTTCCCGGTGTCGGAATCAGGTGCAGGATAGCTCATTAGAAAGGTATTTGAGTCTAATTTCCAACACAACTAGAAATTTTCAATTTGGAGTTCATTTTCCTCATCAAAAGTCAAATCTCCCAAAACGGGTCAAAATGTGCCAAATGAGGCTGCCTCAAGGCAGAGTGCTGTTGCAGTCAACTTTTGAATGCCTTCCTCAACTCCAAATTGAGCTCATGATAGTTAATTGGAAATATATTTTTGTCTAATTATCATTTGACTCATCAAGAAATTCATTTGGCCAACCATGCTAGGAGAAATCTTGATTTTCCCAAGGTCACTTCAGAGGTGCATTCAATTCTCCTGAGGCAACGGTGTTTTTGACATTTCTCTAAAACCATAATACCGGTGTAAAAAGTGAGGGAGGTTTTTATTATTTGGCATGTTTTGGACAAAAACCGCTCTTATTTTTCCAAAATTTATCTTTTATTGCTCTGAAACATCTTTTGAGTGAAACTTATCCCGATGTGTGAAACAAGGGATTTTGTCGAAATGAAGAGGATAAAGGGCTTCTAAATTCTTGGGGAAATTTTTGGAAGTAGGGAGGGATGTTAGAAAGCAGGGGAAAGTGGAATCTTAGAGATCGAGTGAGGGGAAGAGGTCCAAAAGGGCAAAACACAGGCCTAACCTAGAAAATTGCGAAGTTGTGGCAAGAAACTAGGGTTTGTGCAAAAATGAGGAATTTGGGGGATCTTAGTGATGGGAAGTGTTTTATAAGGTATATTAAGGATAGGGGAAGGTGTATGAACATCTGGATACAAGTTTTGCTAATGATTTGACCGTCTAAGAGAAATTGCCTTCAAAACCCTAGGAGAGGGAAATGACCTTACCTAGGCGCAACTGAACCATGAACAAGGTGTGAAATGACCCAATGAAACTTGACATGATGATGAAAACCGTCTGAATAATGGTACACTCAGCTGAATGGTGACATGGACCGACATTTGGACAATTTTGAAAAGAGTGAAAACAAACCCTAGACCTAATGCCTAGTGACCAAATTTTGTTTGAAGACTTATTGAAATGACAAAATTTGACCTTGACACCTTAAAATCACTTTGTAAGAGCATGTTTGATCACTGAAGGAAGGTTGCAAAGACTGACACTAACATGGTCGTCGATCCTAAAACCATATATTTTGTTTTTTGTTTTATTATTTTATATAGTTATTTAATAACTATATATTAAAACAAATTTTGTTATATGGTTATTTAATAACCATTTTCCATAAAAAAAAAAAAGATTCTTGCCTCTTATGCAGGTTTAGGAGAACAATTAAAGAACGCCAAGTGTCAATGGCTGATAGGCTGCCATGTGGGTCCCACATGTTTACTGGGATGCCATGTGGCACACTGTGAGCCCCTCTTTTCCCTCATGTCAAAATTTGAAGAGCTCTATCTTTCACATTCAAGCTCGATTTGATGAACCATTCGTGCCACTGTGATCACGACGACGAGATACTTAACATGAACCTATTTTGAGCATAATCCAAACACTTTGATTTTTAAGCCCTCTTTGTCCTGTGTGTCTCTCTGGAGCCACCTGGATCAATCCTCCCTACTAAGGAGCTTTTAGTCCTCCAAAACCATGAAAAAATAATCTGCAACTCTCTGTACCCTGTCTGCATCACAAGCATCTTGAAAAGGTCTCGCTTTCATCTCCTTCACCTTTGTTCTTCGGAGCCTTAAGTGACGAGCCAACACCTGCTACCTCTGCAACCTGTAGTACATTATTTCACAAATTACATGCTTAATTGACATGACCAACTAAGACCCAAATGTCCCACACTTGCCACGAGTTTATAACACATACTCGGTGGTCAAGTTTACAACAAGGTGGACGTAATAATCCAGCTATGACAACAGGGCCAATTTATCATTGTTGCTTCAAAAAGTGATGTAAAACACATCATCACTGCAACACATGATTTACAATCATAATGCCAAACACTATTGTTTAGACAAGTGATGGAAACATAACATCACTTTCAGATTTTTAAAATGCAACTCAAATACGACTCAAAACGTGACCAGACATCATTGTTGTTGAACAAGTGATGGAAAACACATCATCACTTTTACACTTTAAAATGCAACAAATGATTTACAAAAGAATGACCATGAAACGAAAACATGTCTAGAAACCATTTTTCACTTATCAATGTGAATGGGTCACCTCCTCGAGGTGGTTTTTCTTGTCAAACAACTGCTCTTCCTAGTTCACACACCAACGCTTTGTCTTTAAGGCGTTGCTCTTGATGGAGCCTCCAACAAGTGGCTCTTTTATGGCCATTTCTATCACAATGACTACAGTAGGTTTTCTTCCTACATATCTGCTTAACCTGCTTCTTTTCATGTTTTTGAGAGGGTCTTTCATGCCTCATGAGTGTTGTCATTATTTTCCAACACTTAGAAAAGGTATGGTTAGGTAAACCACAAAAGGTACATGTTTTTCGATGCCATAATCTTCGTTCATTATCAACAACATGATCATAATCAAAATTAACATTCGAAGATCAGAAATGATTATACCTTATTTTGTTATCTTTGATGTTAGCATGTCGATGAGAGTTGGCCTACGCTCTCTCCCTGCAATGGAAACTGCCATGGGATGATGGGGATGTTTTCCCATCATACTCTTTCCTCGACGATGTCTCAGACGAATCTAACACCTTCGAGCAAACTCCTTCAGTGTATCTCAATCCTGCAAATGGATTTTCGTGCACAACCTCCAAAGGTGGATTTATACCTTGGTTATTAACACCAAGTTCTTCCTTCTCCTTGTGCCTCATCCTTGTAAGGAGCCTCATGTTTGTCCCTGTAATCTGCATCTCCAAATCTCCAACAGGCATCATACTATGAGAAGATGAAACTGAAAGGAAATCAACATCTTTTACCTCCTCTTTCGATTTGGAAAGAAATGATGAGGGCTTCTCATCATCCATTGTTGGTGGTCCACTCACTGTCTCAGCACATTCCCCAACCTCTTTCCTGACATACCCAAGTCCTGCCTGACAAGGTAATTCCTCTACTTTGATGGGGTTGATAATGCCTTGGCCATTAACACCCAAGCCCTTTCCTTCATATCCCATTCTCTTTAACAGTTTGGAGCCAATTTCTGTGGTGTGATTTTCAAAAATAGCGAAATCATCATCAGGGAATATACATGAAGATGGAGAACTACTTTTTACCTCTCATGGGTCACGTTGCAGCTTTTCCAAGGCCTCGTCCTTTGCTTGCATTTGTCGTAGCAAACTTTGTTTTTCCCCTTTCTCTTCATGTATATGCATCTTCAATTCATCATTCTCTATTTGAAGATTATGTTTGTTTTGCCTCAGTTCTTCCATGGCCTTCTCTGTGGCTTGCAACTGAAACTACAATCGCTCCTTTTCCTCTGTCTCTTTCTGTAGAGTTGCATACACGATTTCCACTTTCATTGAAATGTTAATCATCGTCTCGTACATCGCTTTTTCATTTTCTATCACTGCATGTCCCATTGTTCACACTGCAATTCACATACATGTAAAGACCGCTATGATACCACTTGATTCAGGTCTGGGTGTGAAGAGGGACCCTTCCAAGACCTTTTACTTTCGTGATGTGTTAAATTCCATTGTAAAAGAACATTAATGGATACATCTACTTGCAGAAAAGAAGAGGAACATATCAATCATCAGCACATGAAAACATAATTTGTTGAGAACGGAGTTCATCCAGGAGGGACTATGTCTCTGGGCCCTGGTGTCAAGATGGTGTAGGCCATTGCATTAAGTGTGGTCAATAATGGTGATGTACCCAGAGATGATGTCCAGATCATACAAGGAAAAACGCCCTCAAGCAAGAGTGGCTCTAAGAGATATTCCACTACAAGAATTCTCAATCAAAAGACTCCCACCAGTATGACACAAAAACATGCATGGTGAGCATCCCGCAAACATGGCACAAAAGGGATCTCAATGCAAAACACATGCATGACAACAAAAAGAGTATCCCAACAACATACAACAAGGGATCTCAAAACAGAACATGGTGAGTTATGACAGCAAGTACATCACATAGAAAGATTTCGCATCAAATCGAGCAAGGAATCATGATAACATGTAATAAACAAGATCCTACATCAACATCAATCAAGGATCTATGCAACATAATGCATAAAGAAGAAGTACATGGACACATCATATACCTCACAACCAAGGGCCATCTAAAGAAGTGGATGTCACACTATTAAAGCTGCTCAAACCATCGATCTCAAGGCATCAATCATATGAAGATGGTTACTCACACAAGAATGTGCAGATCTGCACTGGCACTTAGAAAAGTAACTAGAAGAAAAAATGAGAGAATAACAAATCTGAGTGTACCATTAGATTTGTGGCATCGAGTAATGCTCAATCAACTGTCCAAAATCCGAATTCTAAGAAGTTGAGTATTCTGGGCTCAAGGAATCTTCTAGATTCCCCCAGGATTCCTCAAAGATTTTATTCCATGGATGGACTAGAAATCTGAAACTCAAATGGAGAATCTGATCTCGCCATTACGATCCCTGTGGAAAACCATGAAAAACAAGTATAAACTTGACTATATTCTGAAATGTCAAAATTTTACCTCCTTGAGAAAATTTCACGGCTCATGATTTTGCTCCCTGTTTTTGTTGAAATCATGGTTCCGCGTGCATTCTAGAAATGACTAAAAAATTCAGAACTCTAATGAAGAAATGGATAGCACCATTGTGCTCATGGTGATAAGAAGTGTAAAATCCATATAAAATTTGTCAATTTTTGATAAAGTGAAAATTTTACCTTCCTGCAAAATTCATGGTCCCTACATTAAAATATTAATTCACTGCCTCGAAAAGCATGCATGCCTTCTACCTCGAGATCTATGCCTGGAGTCTCTCTCCTCTGTCTCGAATTGTGTGCACTCGTAAAAGTTTGAGTTTATAAAGAAGAACTTCGGTGGATTTACCAAGGTGAGCAGTTATGGCTCAATGGTAAAATTACATGTCGGTTGAGGAGAGGTCGGGGGATCAAATCCCGCCCATCCATACATATATTTTCTAAAACCAAAATGTATTTGAAGTGGGGATTGACTCCGCATTGGGCGGCCCACCCCTTAAACCCCGCATTATTATATTATCACCTTAATCTGTTGTCGGCATATATAAATATCGACACTTTCTAAAATCGGCAATCAGCGCTTTGACTGGAGTATGTATCAGCGCGATATATGGCGCATCACCGATATATATCGGTGATCAGCCTAATCGGCGCCAATTAAATCAGCGATCAGTGCTAATCGGCGTCGATTAAACCGACGTTTGGATAGGCGGCATATGCAGTGGTTGTGCCGACATATATATATCGGCAATTGGTGCGCGTTATCGGCGTATCACAAATCGGCGCAATATATGTATATGGTTATGTGATATATATTATATATATATATATATATATATATATAGAGAGAGAGAGAGAGAGAGAGAAAGAGAGAGTTCAGCGAGGGTTATGGTTGCCATCCCGATACATTATTGTTTGCGATTTGGTTGTTTAAAGGGTTCGGCGGGGGGTATGGCCGTCGATCCCGAAACCATATATTTTGTTTTTTGTTTTATTGTTTTATATAATTATTTTAATAACTATATATTAAAACAAATTTTGTTATATGGTTATTTAATAACCATTTTCCATTAAAAAAAATGATTCTTGTCTCTTATGCAGGTTTAGGAGACCAATGAAAGAACGCCAAGTGTCAATGATTGATGGGCTTCCATGTGGGTCCCACCTGCTTACTGGGATGCCATCTGGCACACTGTGGGCCCCTCTTTTTCCCTGTCATGTCAAACTTTGAAGAGCTCTATCTTTTGCATACGAGCTCGATTTGACGAACCGTTCGTGCCACTACGACCACAACAACGAGATACTTAACATGAACCTATTTCGAGCATAATCCAAACACTTATATCTTTGAGCCCTCTTTGTCCTAGGTGTCTCTCTGGAGCCACTTGGATCAATCCTCCCTACTGAGGAGCTTTTGGTCCTCATAAAGCAGGAAAAAATAATCTACAACTTCCTCTGTACCCTGTCTACATCACAAGCATTCTTAAAAGGTCTCGCTTCCATCTCCTTCACCTTTGTTCTTCGGAGCCTTAAGCGACAAGCCGACACCTGCTACCTCTACAACCTATAGTATATTGCTTTGTAAATTACATGCTTAATTGACATGACCAACTAAGACCCAAACGTCCCACACTTGCCACAAGTTTATAACACATACTCGGTGGTCAAGTTTACAACAAGGTGGACGTAATACTCCGGCTATGACAACAAGGCCAACTTATCATTGTTGCTTCAAAAAGTGATGGAAAACACATCATCACTGCAACACATGATTTACAATCATAAGGCCAAACACTATTTTTTTTTACAAGTGATGGAAACATAACATCACTTTCATAGTTTTAACATGCAACTCAAAATACGACTGAAAACATCCAGACATCATTGTTGTTAAACAAGTGATGGAAAACACATCATCACTTTTACACTTTAAAATGCAACAAATGATTTACAAAAGAATGACCATGAAATGAAAACATGTGTAGAAATCATTTTTCACTTATTAATGTGAATGGGTCACCTCCTCGAGGTGTTTTTGCTTGTCAAACAACTGCTCTTCCTGGTTCACACGCCGACGCTTTGTCTTTAAGGTGCTGCTCTTGATGGAGCCTCTAGCAAGTGGCTCTTTGATGGCCATTTCTGTCACAATGACTACAATAGGTTTTCTTCCTACATATCTGCTTAACCTGTTTCTTTTCAAGTTATTGATAGGGTCTTTCACGCCTCATGAGTGTTGCCATTCTTTTCCAACACTTAGAAAAGGTATGGTTAGGTAAACCACAAAAGTTACATGTTTTTCGATGCCTTAATCTTCGTTCATTATTAACAACATGATCATAATCAAGATGAACATTCGAAGATCGGAAATGGTTATACCTTATTTTTCTATCTTTGATCTTAACATGTCGATGAGAGTCAGCCTCCGCTCTCTCCCTGCAAAGGAAATGCTATGGGATGATGGGGATGTTTTCCCATCATACTCTTTCCTCGACGATGTCTCGGATGAATCTAACACCTTCGATGAAAACTCCTTTAGTGTATCTCGAGCTTGCAAATGGATGTTCGTGCACAACCTCCAAAGGTGGATTTAGGACTTGGTTATTAACACCAAGTTCTTCTTTCTCCTCGTGCCTCATCCTTGTAAGGAGCCTCATGTTTGTCCCTGTAATCGAGATCTCCGAATCTCCAACAGACATCATACTATGAGAAGATGAAATCGAAATAAAATCAACATACTTTACCTCCTCTTTCAATTTGGAAAGAACTAATGAGGGCTTCTCATCATCTGTTGCTGGTTGTTTGCTCGTTGTCTCAACGCATTCCCCAACCTCTTTCCTGACATACCCAAGTCCTGCCTGAGAGGGTAATTCCTCTACTTTGATGGGGATGATAATGCCTTGGCCTTCAACGCCCAAACCTTTTCCTTCATACCCCATTCTCTTTAATAGTTTGGAGCCAATTCCTGTGGTGTGATTTTCAAAAACAGCGAAATCATCATCAGGAAATATACATGAAGATGGAGAACAACTTTTTACCTCTCAAGGGTCACACTACAGCTTTTCCAAGGCCTCATCCTTTTCTTGCAGCGGTCGCAGCAAACTTTGTTTTTCAAATTTCTCTTCATGTAGAAACATCTTCAATTCATCGTTCTCTGTTTGAAGATTATGTTTGTTTTTCCTCAGTTCTTCCATGGCCTTCGTTGTGGCTTGCAACTGAAGCTGCAATCACTCCTTTTCCTCTCTCTCTCTTTTTGTAGAGTTTCATACACGATTTCCACTTTCTTTGAAATGTTAACCATGGTCTCGTACATCACTTTTTTGTTTTTTGTCACTACATGTTGCATTGTTGACACTGCAATTCACATACACGTAAAGACTGCTCTGATACCACTTGATTCAAGTCTGGGTGTGAAGAAGGACCCTTCCAAGACCTTTTACTTTCATGATGTGTTAAATTTCATTTTAAGAGAACATTAATGGATACATCTACTTGCGGAAAAGAAGAGGAACATATCAATCATCTGTGCAACATAATGCATAAAGAAGAACTACATGAACACATCATATACCTCACAACCAAGGGCCATCTGAAGAATTGGATGTCACACTGCTAAAGCTGCTTAGACCATCGATCTCAAGGCATCGATCGTATGAAGATGGTTGCTCACACAAGAATGTGGACATCTGCACTGGCACTTAGAAAATTGACTAGAAGAAGAAATGAGATAATGACAAATATGAGTGTACTATCAGATTTTTGGCATCGAGTAGTGCTGAATCGACAGTCCAAAATCCGAATTCTGAGAAGTTGAGTATTTTGGGCTCAAGGAATCTTCTAGATTCCCCCAGGATTCCTCAAAGATTTTGCTCCATGGATGGAATGGAAATCTGAAACTCAGATGGAGAATCTGATCTTTCCATTGCGATGCCTGTGGAAAACAATGAAAAATAAGTAAAAACTTGACTATATTCTGAAATGTCAAAATTTTACCTCCTTGAAAAAATTTCATGGCTCATGGTTTTGCTCCCTGTTTTTGCTGAAATCATGGTTCCACGTGCATTCTGAAATGACTAGAAAATTCAGAACTTTGATGAAGAAACGGATAGCACCATTGCGCTTGTGGCGATGATAGGTGTAAAATCCATATAAAATTTGTCAATTTCTGATAAAGTGAAAATTTTGCCTTCCTGCAAAATTCATGGTCCCTGCATTAAAATACTAATTAACTACCTCGAAAAGCATGCCTGCCTGCTGCCTCGACATCTGTGCCTGCAGTCTTTCTCCTCTGTCTCGAACTATGTGCATTGGTAAAATTTTGAGTTTATAAAGAAGAACTTCAGTGGATTTACCAAGATGAGCAGTTATGGCTCAATGGTAAAAATACATGTTGGTTGAGGAGAGGTTGGGGGATCAAACATCGCACCTCCATATATATATTTTATAAAACCAAAATGTATTTGAAATGGGGGTTGAGTTTGCATTGGGTGGCCCAGCCCTTAAACCCTGCATTACTACATTATCACCTTATTCTGTTGTCGGCATGTATAAATATTGGCACTTTCCAAAATCGGCAATTGGCACTTTGACTGGAGTATGTATCAGCGCAATATATGGGGTATCACCAATATATATCGGCGACCAAACTAATCGACGCCGATTAAATCGGCGATCAACATTGATTGGTGTTGATTAAATCGGTGATCGGATAGGCGGCAACCACTGCATATGCCGCCTATTGGCGTGGGTTATGGTCATCGATCCCGAAACCATATATTTTGTTTTTTGTTTTATTGCTTTATATAGTTATTTTAATAACTATATATTAAAACAAATTTTTTATATGGTTATTTAATAACCATTTTCCATAAATAAATAAATAATTAATTAATTAAAAAATTTTAAAAAAATATCTTGTCTCTTATGCAGAGTTTATGAGACAATGAAAGAATGCCAAGTGTCAATGGCTGATGGGCTGCCATGTGGGTCCCACTTGCTTACGGGGATGCCATGTGGCACGCTGTGGGCCTCTCCTTTTCCCTGTATGTCAAACTTTGAAGAACTCTATCTTCCGCATACGAGCTCAATTTGACAAACCATTCATGCCACCGCGATCACGACGACAAGATACTTAACATGAACCTATTTCGAGCATAATCCAAACACTTCGATTTTTAAGCCCTCTTTGTCCTGTGTGTCTCTCTCGAGCCACTTGGATCAATCCTCCCTACTGAGGAGCCTTTGGTCCTCCAAAAGCGTGAAAAAATAATCTAAAACTTTCTATGTACCATGTCTGCATCACAAGCATCCTAAAAAGGTCTCGCTTCCATCTCCTTCACCTTTGTTCTTCGGAGCCTTAAGCGACGAGCCAACACCTGCTACCTCTGCAACCTGTAGTACATTGTTTCACAAATTACATGCTTAATTGACATGACCAACTAAGACCAAAACGTCCCGCACTTTCCACGAGTTTATAACACATACTCGGTGATCAAGTTTACAACAAGGTGGACGTAATACTCCGGCTATGACAACAAGGCCAACTTATCATTGTTGCTTCAAAAAGTGATGGAAAACACATCATCACTGCAACACATGATTTACAATCATAAGGCCAAACACTGTTGTTTTGACAAGTGATGGAAACATAACATTACTTTTGGAGTTTTAACATGCAACTCAAAACATGACCAGAGATCATTGTTGCTGAACAAGTGATGGAAAACACATCATCACTTTTACACTTTAAAATGCAACAAATGATTTACAAAAGAATGACCATGAAACGAAAACATGTCTAGAAACCATTGTTCACTTATCAATGTGAATGGGTCACCTCCTCGAGGTGGTTTTGCTTGTCAAACAACTACTCTTCCTAGTTCACGCACTGACGCTTTGTCTTTAAGGCGTTACTCTAGATGGAGCCTCCAACAAGTGGCTCTAGGTTTTCTTCCTACATATATGCTTAACTTGTTTCCTTTCATGTTTTTGAGAGGGTCTTTCACGCCTCATGAGTGTTGCCATTCTTTTCCAACACTTAGAAAAGGTATGGTTAGGTAAACCACAAAAGGTACATGTTTTTTGATGCCTTAATATTTGTTCATTATTAACAACATTATCATAATCAAAATGAACATTCGAAGAACGGAAATGGTTATACCTTATTTTGCAATCTTTGATGTTAGCATGGCAATGAGAGTTGGCCTCCGCTGTCTCCCTACAATGGAAACTGCCATGGGATGATGGGGATGTTTTCCCATCATACTCTTTCCTCGAAGATGTCTCAGATGAATCTAACACCTTCAAGCAAACTCCTTTAGTGTATCTCAAGCCTGCAAATGGATGTTCGTGCACAACCTTCAAAGGTGGAGTTATGCCTTGGTTATTAACACCAAGTTCTTCTTTCTCCTCGTGCCTCATCCTTGTAAGGAGCCTCATGTTTGTCCTTGTAATCGGCATCTCCAAATCTCCAATGGGAATCATACTATGAGAAGATGAAATTGAAAGGAAATCAACATTTTTTACCTCCTCTTTCAATTTGGAAAGAATTGATGAGGGCTTCTCATCATCCGTTGTTGGTGGTTCGCTCACTGTCTCGGCGCATTCTCCAACCTCTTTCCTGACACACCCAAGTCCTACCTGACAGGGTAATTCCTCTACTTTGATGGGGTTGATAATGCCTTGGCCATTAACGCCCAATCCTTTCCCTTCATACCCCATTCTCTTTAACAGTTTGGAACCAATTCCTGTGGTGTGATTTTCAAAAACAGCAAAATCATCATCAGGAAATATACATGAAGATGGAGAACTACTTTTTACCTCTCACTGGTCACGTTGCAGCTTTTCCAAGGCCTCGTCCTTTGCTTGCAGTTGGCATAGCAAACTTTGTTTTTCCCCTTTCTCTTCATGTAGGCACATCTTCAATTCATCGTTTTCTATTTGAAGATTATGTTTGTTTTGCCTCAATTCTTCCATGGGCTTCTCTGTGGCTTGCAACTAAAGCTGCAATCACTCCTTTTCCTCTCTCTCTTTCTGTAGAGTTTCATACACGATTTCCACTTTCTTTGAAATGTTAACCATGGTCTCGTACATCTCTTTTTCATTTTTTGTCGTTGCATGTCCCATTGTTCACACTGCAATTCACATACACGTAAAGACCGCTCTGATACCACTTGATTCAGGTCTAGGTGTGAAGAAGGACCCTTCCAAGACCTTTTACTTTCATGATGTGTTAAATTGCATTTTAAAAGAAAATTAATGGATACATCTACTTTCGGAAAAGAAGAGGAACATATCAATCATCAGTACATGAAAACATAATTCGTTGAGAACTGAATTCATCCAGGACGGACTACGTCTCTGGGCCCTGGTGTCAAGATGGTGTAGGCCGTTGCATTAAGTGTTGTCAATAATAGTGATGTACATAGAGATGATGTCTCGATCATACAAGGAAAAATGCCCTCAAGCAGGAGTGGCTCTAAGAGATATTCCACTACTGGAATTCTCAATCAAAAGACTCCTATTAGTATGACACAAAAACATGCATGGTGAGAAACTCACCAACATGGCACAAAAGGGATCTCAAAACACATGCATGATGACAAAAAGAGTATCCCAACAACATACAACAAGGGATATCAAAACATAACATGATGAGTTATGACAACAAGTACATCACATTGAAATATTTTGCATAAAATCAAGCAAGGAACCATGACAACATGTAATAAACAAGATCCTGCATCAACGTCAATCAAGGATCTGTGCAAGATAATGCATAAAGAAGAAGTACATGAACACATCATATACCTCACAACCAAGGGCCATCTAAAGAAGTGGATGTTACACTGCTGAAGTTGCTCAGACCATCGATCTCAAGGCATCGATCGTATGAGGATGGTTGCTCACACAAGAATGTGGACATCTGCACTGGCACTTAGAAAAGTGACTAGAAGAAGAAATGAGAGAATGACAAATTTGAGTGTACCATAAAATTTGTGGCATCGAGTATTGCTGAATCGACTATCCAAAATCCGAATTCTGAGAAGTTGAGTATTCTGGGCTCAAGGAATCTTCTAGATTCCCCCAGGATTCCTTAAAGATTTTGTTCCATGGATGGACTAGAAATCTGCAACTCATATGGAGAATCTGATCTTTCCATTGTGATACCTGCAGAAAATCACGAAAAACAAGTATAAACTTGACTATATTCTGAAATGTCAAAATTTTACCTCCTTGAGAAAATTTCGTGGCTCATGGTTTTGCTCCCTGTTTTTGCTGAAATCATGGTTCTCTGTGCATTCTGGAAATGACTAGAAAATTTAAAACTCTGATGAAGAAACGGATAGCACCATTGCGCTCGTGGCGATGAGAGGTATAAAATACATATAAAAATTTTCAATTTTTGATAAAGTGAAAATTTTGCCTTCCTGCAAAATTCATGGTCCTTGCATTAAAATATTAATTAACTGCCTTGAAAAGTGTGCTTGCCTTCTGCCTCGAGATCTATGCCTGTATTCTCTCTCCTCTGTCTTGAACTATGTGCACTGGTAAAAGTCTGAGTTTATAAAGAAGAACTTCAGTGGATTTACCAAGGTGAGCAGTGATGGCTCAATGGTAAAAATACATGTTGGTTGAGGAGAGGTTGAGGGGTCAAATCCTGCCCTGCCCCCAACTCCCACATCATATTAATAATATATATCTATTATATTATAATAACTCATAATATATATACTTATATTAAACCCAAAATTGTATTTGAAATGGGGGTCTAGTCCATGTTGGGCGGCCCGCCCCTTAAACCCCGCATTACTACATTATCACCTTAATCTGTTGTC